>NQII01000163.1:649645-677454 GCA_002778355.1 Clitarchus hookeri
CCCCCGGGGGGGGGGAGGTCCTTATCTTCCTGCAGGTTTGTTGTTGATCGAGAGTCATCCAGAGTAAAGCCCAATAAACTGCGGTGAGACTGCAAAGGTAACTCACATGCACACTCGTTGAAACACGTAACTTTATCTCGAATGAATTCGAAGAAAATTTCCCACTCCTGTACCTCTAGTGCAAACGGGCGATTCAAGGAAGCACGCCCCAATGAAGGTGTTGCTGGCTAGAAATATCCTGTGCTCAGACGTGTACAGTTTTTGAATGACTACAGCCACTGGTTACGCCGCTGCAGGTGCGTAATTGANGCACGCCCCAATGAAGGTGTTGCTGGCTAGAAATATCCTGTGCTCAGACGTGTACAGTTTTTGAATGACTACAGCCGCTGCAGGTGCGTAATTAATAAACTTCCGGCATTTGTCACTTCCTGTACAGCGGCGAGGCCAACAGCGCTGCAACTAGGAGGCCAGTGGTCAAGGTCGCCTCAGTAAAAACAAAGATATATGTTTAAATAAATGTGACTAAACGAGATCAGTGGTTCGAGACGATGGTTTATCGCGGGAAAAAAGCTGACTTTCCGAGGATTTAACTCACCGTACACACGTCTGACAGTTTTCTTTCCTTATTGGCTGACATATATANCGCGGGAAAAAAGCTGACTTTCCGAGGATTTAACTCACCGTACACACGTCTGACAGTTTTCTTTCCTTATTGGCTGTCATACATATGTATAAAGCTACTAATCACATTTCTCTGGGCCAATGAGGACTGTGAAATTCCAAAGCGAAAGTTTGTTATTGGTCTGCAAAGAACTCGGTCAAGTCATAAACTTGATCATCCTATCACAAAAGGATAAACTGGTTAGTGTGTTATCGAAGATATGTTGTTTAAAATGCTTTTAGCGATCTTCTATTGTCCCTAACAATGAATTAAAATTCGCTTGTCATATGCAAGCAGAGGAACCTAATTTTCGCGAAAAGCTGCCATGACTACCTGTATTTAAAAACATTTAACGCTCTTTCGTGACAGAGTTACGTATCTTAGTCGCCTGTCCGCGGATCGCAGACGCTTAGTATCAAAGTAACCTCATTCTGATTACCCGTATCAAGTAAAAAAAAAAATTGTAGCACAAAACACGGGATGGTGTTTTTTACGTGGCCAATTAAGGGCCGGACACGCTTTCTTGTCAACCCCACGCCGCTACCCTTTCTGGATAATGTGGTGGATATAAGACTATCCCTTTATTTTTCCTGGTAATTTCTCTTTTTTTTCGCTTGGGCTTTGGCTTGATATCGGAACCACGTAATTTTTCCACACCGAGAAAAATATTTCGTTGAATCAAACAACGTTTGTTTGGCACAAACAGAATTAATTGTTTGCATAGCGGCAATGAAAAATTTTTGCTGTCGAAACCAAATTAGTTTGTTGTTCTTGTTTGGTTGTTCCAAACAAAGATTTGGTTGATGCTACTAAAGATTTGTTTGGACCTACGTAAATTAAACAATTTCGGTTAATATAAAAAAAAGTTGGAAGCCCGTACCACACTCGAACCCAGACCTGCTGAGCCCGAGCGCTACCCCTTGACAACCTCGACTCTAGTGACTACTGATGAAGATGGAACGTTTTTAAATACACACATTTCAAATACTGGACAAAGTGGGAAAATAATTTTTTTCAAGTTTTACACGTTCACTTTTTAGTTCCTCGTTGAACTTGTTTTATTAAGATGTTTGCACCACTATTAAGCATCAACATATGCAGTAACAAACACTGTTACTATCCTAATTATCACAGAGAAATGCAAACATACACTCGAACTGTATTTTCAAACGAAGGCAATCAAATGAGTGGCCTTAAAAAGTATATACAGTGTTTTAAAAAAAATATTATGTTGACAGCCTAATTTGTACTGGCCCAAAACAGAGGTTTTCATTGTTAGAACGTATATTTCGTTAAATGAACAAAATTAATTTCTTTGGTTTTCAAGTTCTGTGTACTCAGCAAACCATTTTGTTGAGGCAACTAAGTATATTTTTTACCTTCTACAAACAAATATTTTGTTGGATGTCCTCTCGGTGCACATCTTTGATTTTATTCTATTGCATCTGTACATCCAGTTAGTCTGGAGCAGTGGTGCTGCATGGTTAACTTTGCCATCCACCCGGTTTCCCCCACGCTTCCCGGAATATATTCTACATTATATATAGCACTAACTACTTGGCTAATTAACTGATACCTATTCTACTCTCTATTCAATTCCCCGAGGGGGCCGCGGTGGTGAAACCGTTAGATTACTCGCCTCCCACCTAGGCGGACCGGGTTCAATTCCCGGCGAGGTCGCTCTCGGATGTGGGAATCCTGCGGGACGATGCCACTGGTCGGCGGGCCTTTTCGGGGATCTCTCCGTTTCCCACGCCCTCGCATTACGGCGCTGCTTCGTACTCACGTCACTTCACCCTCGTTGGCTGTCAAGACCTTGAGGTTAAGAGCCGCCCAGATCTCTCGGCTCCATCTACACGGGACCAACAACCATTAATGCTGTAGGTAGACTATGCACATTGAATATTGAAGTCTACACTGTGCTTTAAATGGAACACAGTCGACTTCAACTCGCCATTTCCATTGTCTGGCAGCAAGCCAGTAACGACTGTTGCACATTGCAGAAGTAACGGAGTCTACTGTAGTATGGACCATTAGGACTGTGGTAAGTTCAACTACAGAGACCAAGGTCAGAACTGATGTTCCCGCCCGTGCAGGCTGCAGACACAGACTAGGCAAATACGCAGATGCGAAGTGACGTGTCGGTTTCTTTTGGCTGCGTGAAATGAAGAGTGGGCATTGTGTCTGGTTAGCTACTGCAGGCTGTAAGGGATACCCCATCGGTTGGGCCGACCCCTGGCAAGTCAATCTTCGAGCGGTGATTGGCGAACGACGTTCCGCCATAATGCTGGCCAGTGGGGCCCTATTTTCTGGTCCGTGCAGCTTGAGTCACCGAATTTTAACTGTTTCTTAGGTTTCAACGTAATCTATATAAAGCAGAACATTTTCTGTCAACATTGGTTGTTGCGTATGTATGACGCTACTTTCGCATTTCTCTGTGCCAATGAGAATTCTGAAACAGTAAGAATGAACTTTTACGATTAGACTGCAAAGTGCCAAGCCACAGAGTAGATACATACAGAGAGACGAAATGTCGCGGCGGAACCTTACACGTAGGCGTACGCATTATCTGATTGGCGGCGGGAGCCCCTGGGAACGGGCCTTGAGTCTGATCGGCTTGTGCGTGCTGCAAAAGGTACCCTATTACGTAGTACATGGGCTGTCGGCTGGCAAGTAAGTTACTAGGCGCTGATTGGCTAACGGCGTTCTGATATTTTTCTGACTAGTGACGCCATTTTTGTGGCGTGTGCGAGTGGAGTTCGCGGAATAAGCGACTGTTTCACATCTGTATCCTTGCCCCCTTAAACCTTTCATGCCCATTGTAGACAACCGTTTGCATGCTTACAGGAAGCTTATACTTTACCGGTACTGTGTTCTGTGAGGCTCAATGCCCGATGATCTTTCCTGTGAGTAACGTTTCCTAAACCGTGCTTCTTCTCAGCGTTATGGATGGTTCGTATCACCGTCACCGAACACAAAGCCTACAGCTTATTGGTTGTGTCAACGAAACAAGTTCTTTGCCAGCTTAAGGGCTCCGCCTACCTGGGGCTTGAATTGCGTTGCAGTGTGTTTTAAATCAGCGTTCTTTTTACCAAACCTGTAAACGTGTCCCCATTATACCAACGTACGAAAGGAAAACACACTTCAAACGAGGTGCGAATAATACTCTTAATGCATCATGCATAGAGACCTGAAAAATAGCGCGTTTTCATTTCGGGACAAGCTAGAGTTCGAAACCTCGTACGTTTGTATGGCTAATGCTATTGGTCCACCCGTTAGTTTACACCTCCTGGACAACTCTGAGCCAATAATAAATTCACAGTAAAATGCGGATCGAATCACCGTGCTCCGCCAATACAACAAGCGACCAATGAACAGCGATATTTGCATGATTTTACATACGACAGTGGAGTATAGCCTACAGGTCGTTGAACTCGCGAATTTTTCAGGTCTCTAATCACGCACATTATAAATGCTATTTCCAAGCCCTCTAACATAGCTAAGAACTGATTTTTCCCGCTGCTGTATCTCATAGTACACTTGTTGTAGTAATGCGAAACTATTATAGTGACCTGCAATGAACTTTGCTGCAGACTTTCCACCAATAGAATTACACGGTTACACGACGGAAACACTGCACGCCAGTTCAGAGCCTTGCGCGTAAGAGTGGTGGTCGCACTAGGCGCGCGTGATTGCCACCCTTATCGCACCAAAAAATGTCTAATATGCAACACCAGATACCGTGCATAAAAGTGGGAATGAAAGGGTTAATTACTCTGTGACACAGATGTGTCTTCATTTATAGGCTATTCACGGTAAAGTGAGCCCTTTGGAAAGCCCTCTCATTCAGCATAATAGTCAATAAGTATATTTTATTTCAGCCTTAGACGTTAACTTCCGAGTGCGGTGGAATTTACAGGATGATTCTAAAATCACGGGACAAACATTGAGGGGTGGTAGAGCTCACTAAAACAAACAATTATTGTATAGGAATATATGGGCGGAAGTGACGCGTTGAGGGACAAACACAAAAACGTAACACATTAACGGAAACATAAAATGTTCATTAGCAGCATACTTATAGAGTGATTCCGTACAGAAAATGTTAAAACAGTTGCTGGAAATGCATCCACCAACAGTCACGCATGCTTGGCGACCTCTACATATGGCGTGATTGGCTGACAATGGTGGCGTGCGTGAAATACCAGGCGTATTTGAATCTGTTCGCCAATCACTCCACCGACGCTACCAAGCTTGCATTACTGTCGGTGGTAGCAATTTTGAGCAATTATTATAAACATTGCTGTAAAAAGGCATTTAGCGGCGACGTTGTAAGTAAACAATGTGTTGCATTTCATGTGTTATTTTTGTGTTTGTGCCTCAACGATTCACTCCCGCCCATATATCCCTATACAATAATTGTTTGTTTTAGTGAGCTTTACCACCCTTTAATGTTTGTCCCATGATTTTAGAATCAGCCTGTATATACACTGTGTTTATTACTTACACGGCAATATTTATTTTAAAAAGGTGGTTAAAGGATAAGAAATGGCTGAAAGGAGAAAGCAACTAAGGCCTCAAAAGTGCCCACTTTACCGTGAGCAGCCTCGATAGCGTGTGTGGGATAGCTGTACGTAGAGTTGGGCGGATGGTCGCCGGGCGACGTGGGTCGTTGTTGCGCGTGCTCGTTACCTGCTCGGCTCGTACGAACGGGGAGGATCTCTGAGAAGATACTCACTCGTATTGTGATCCGAGGTACCATGACCTGCCGCGACTATCGCGTCGCTCGCGCGTGAACTCGCACTGTTGTTACCAGTCCTGTGACCTCCTGAGGAGGTGGCCGGTCTGTCCACTGGGACTGTTGCTCCACAGGAAATACAGGAGTTATTAGTGACCACGACCACTGTGTCGCCACACAACAGGCAAGTGTAGGGCTGTTCACAATTATTACAGCACTTTTGAAATCAACCTTTACAAAAAATGGCACAGCTGCTACCTGCATACGTGTTACGGTGCAAACTGACTTTCACGCGCCTAGTAATGTTGGCAACGATGGAGGGAAAGCAGTTCCATGCCTTGACGTTGAATTAAAAGTGTAAGGTGAACGTCTGTGGATACTGAAGTTGGGACCACGTTGGCTGAGCGGTTAGCCTGCTCGCCTCCGAGCAAGGCGAACCGGGTTCAATCTCCGGCAGAGTAACTCTCGGATTTTCGCATTTTCTCGGGGATATCCCGTTTCCCCAGCCCTCTCATTCCGGCGTTGCTCCATACTCACTTCGATCACCCTCATCGGCTGTCAAGACCTTGGTGTTAGGAGCCACCCAAATCCCTTCATTCGCTCACAGTTAGTGGAATTATAAAAACGTTCCGAAGCACTCGTTTACTAAACAGTATTCTAACCTCAAATCCAATCCACGCAGTTTTCGCTAGTCGTGTTGGCAGGAAGGCAGTGCAATGTCGGGACACGGAGAGTGGTTGTGCGCAGCCAGCGAGATCGGCCTACCTCATATTTAGTAAATGGTGTCGTCCACTGAGGCTGTTTCTCCAGAAAATAAAATAGTTACTGGTCGCGACCACTAAGTTGTCGCCATATAACAGGAACGTATACAGAAGTGAAATGGCGTGGAGGTCCCTCTGATGTAGGCGTAACCATTCGCTGACTGCCTGGCTATTGTTTGCTGCAAAATATTTCCTCCTGGTTGGACTGGCGCCTGACAAACAAGTAAACATGCGCCAACAGGCGAAAGGCGTTTGAAAGTTGTTGAGTTGAGAGATTTGGGCGGCTCTTAACAACGAAGTGAGAATGGAGGAGCGCTGGAATGCAAGGGTGAGGTAAACGGGAGATCCCCGAGAAAACCCGGCGACCAGCGGCATCGTCTGGCACGATCCCCACTTGCGGAAATCCGGGAGTGACCCGGCCTGGGATTTAACCCGGTTTGCCTTGGTGGGAGGCGAGCGCTATGGTTTTTGCCCACCGCTGCCCCACAACTTAGGTCGAATGTCTCTCCAGTCCTTCCACTTTAGAGCTCACGACTCTCTGAGTGCGGGTCACACACTCTCCCATCTTGACAATTAAACATGATCAGTATAAACTCGAACGAGAAAGATTACATCTTAAAATTTGTGCTTTTAAAAATAATATCAATTTTTCGGGCTTTTGTGGTGGTAGTTCAAGTTTGTGTTTTCTTTCACCGTTATTTTCGCTTCATTTGGCATTCAACTTACGCACTATAAGTTGCCCTATAAAACCTCTGAAATTTAACTAAATGACAGAATGATAATTATTGTAATAATCTCAACACCAGCTACGTCATTGGGACACGTACTGTTGAAATTTAATTAGTCACAACATAAGCTTGCAAATTTAGCTTATTATTTATTATCTACCGAGGGGTTATACAGCAGCTTACAGTAACCACATGCAGGTTTACGTTAAGTTTGCCACTGTACCACAGATAATCTAACACACTCTCAATGACTATGGACCAGTGTTAAAGACTGCACAATGGCGTTTCCAAATCATGATATGTGTTGTCAGAAGGGAAATGCCTTTTCAATGTGGGCGTGCCAATTAGTAAATGCCTTGGAGATCACACGGTTTCATCTCGAGCAGAAAGCAAAAGTACGTGATTACTGCGCAATTTCAGAGTGTAGGTATTAAAAGTAAAGGTAATTACGTTTCGAAAGGAGCCGGAAGTGAATAATGTTGCCCTTAATTATATAATAAATAANTATTAAAAGTAAAGGTAATTACGTTTCGAAAGGAGCCGGAAGTGAATAATGTTGCCCTTAATTATATAATAAATAAATCATTACTTAGCATCCCGCACAGAATCATGGCCTTTGCTATTTCTGGTATGAGCCTAACCCAAATGTAACCCGTTCAGTTATCATGTCTACATTCGTGGGCACGTTGCACATGAATAATATTTATGAGCGGTACTGTACACAGCAAAATATCAGTGCCCAGTCTCCCTTGTGAATAATCCGAATTGTGGAATTTTATACACCTCTTTGACGTCAATGGTTAGGGGCAGTGATANCCAGTCTCCCTTGTGAATAATCCGAATTGTGGAATTTTATACACCTCTTTGACGTCAATGGTTAGGGGCAGTGATATTTCGCGGAAAGATTTCGAGACAAGATGTTCTGGTCCGTGTCAACTGTTTGCGCTCGAATAACGAAGGTTCAGTGTCGACGTTACGCTATCCTGAGTGGCTCAGTCGAATGCGGAAACGACACCAGAGGCCAATGTAGGCGTACCAACAACTGGGGTGTGCATATAGTGTTAAAGTCTACTGTGTGCTCTGATTTTTTTCGTGAAAAATCACTGGCCCTATCAGCGGTTAGTGACGATACTATCGAGAACGCACCACGCTGTTGACTGGTTGCAAGATAAGTGCGGAACACACGTACAGCGCATACCAAAAAATTACCTAATTGCAACACTTGAACGCAGAAATTAATGTGTGACCGAATGGGTTAATTTACGGTACGAAGATTAAGAGAAATTGCCTTCGAATATCCCTTAAAGAGTAAGCTAACTAAACTATAGAGCACCACTCGGCTAGCCTGTTATCGGACAACAACGCGAATTCTGGAGTGTGTGTAGTTACGAATGATTCGCAGCGGAGTGTGCAGCAAGTCCCTTTATCTCCACTCCTGCACTTCGCACAGCGCAAACAAGCCATAAAGTAGGAAATACGGATGACGTGAACGCGGAATGCGAGTGCACAGTGACTCAAGGGAGGAGGAACTTGCAATCCGCCGATGACACTCNAGCGCAAACAAGCCATAAAGTAGGAAATACGGATGACGTGAACGCGGAATGCGAGTTCACGGTGACTCAGGGGAGGAGGAACTTGCAATCCGCCGATGACACTCGGCGGGAGGTGCGCCTGCCTGGAGTTGTGCTGTGCTTCTGAGACGCACCAGCGAGGGAGAGATGCGGGCCTGTCTGCAATCGGCCGTACCTGGGGACGNCTCGGCGGGAGGTGCGCCTGCCTGGAGTTGTGCTGTGCTTCTGAGACGCACCAGCGAGGGAGAGATGCGGGCCTGTCTGCAATCGGCCGTACCTGGGGACGTGGACCGCGTCCCTTATCTCGACGTCAAGTGACACACCACGCAGACGCAGTCCGAATATATGGTCCACAAATGCGTTTTCCGAAAGTGAGCTTTCTGAATCTGACACCAGGCCGCAGTAAATTCGGCGCTTTTGTTCTCGTATGGTGGTGATTGTGATATTTCTGAGCTGTTGATTATTAAATGTTTGCGAGATAGGTGATTTGAATGTTTATTTATCTTTGTTACATAACTGGTTTATCTTAAATAAGCTCGCCAATTGACATCAAATAAATTTCTTCAGAATTTACGTTTTTTTTTTTAATTTTTGCCCTTAATATTAAATAGTTCAGATGAACGCAAACAGCACTAATTAGCATTTAGTCACATTAGTCTTGAGAAAGCCAACCTTGCACGCCCATTGTTTACATTTACTACGTAAACATTCCACGAATGCGCGCGAAATTATCTGAAACCTTCTTCAATTTTTTATCATCTTGGGACTCAACTAGGAACAAAAGTTCAATTTTCTGTATATTCTGACTTGTGACACAAGTTGTCTTGGGACACGGGCGGTTGGGACAACGCTATGACGTCAAAGGGTCACATACACCATTCAGCGTATCTTTGTCTCGATGAAAGACCAATTCCGTGAATACTGTTGTCCTGAATCGAGATCTGAAATCTGCGAATGGTTTTTGTGTAATTACACCCTTATTCCTTGAGAAAATAGGGCGTGAAGTTGGTTGCCTGCTATGTACACTTACAAAGTTTGTTTTCTCGACATTTGTTCGCCTGAGAGAGTTACACACAGGCAACGTTTTTTTTTTTTTTACAATAATGCACACATGATTATGACGTCATTAAAGACGATAAGCATCCAAAGATCATAAATTTTTTTTGGATAATAACATGGCACCCCCTATTTCCTCAATGAATGGGAATGATATTCCCCAACAATCGTTCGCAGATTTTCAGATCTCGATTCAAGACAACAGTATTCATGGAATGATTCTTTCATCTCAAGTATTTTGAATTAAACTATTTGAGATATCGATTTTCTAGGGGCGCCTACCATTCTTACGAATTACTGTAGGACATAGGTCGTACAATGTTTTCGATCTCACTCTGCATAGGGAATCAATCACCTCACAGCGTTTTGATCTGTAGTTCAGGATCACCTTGTACCGCTGTCTGAAAAATGCTGTTTTCAGCTACGATAAAAATACGTAAACAGTACATTTGCAGTATGCTAAAAATTCTAAAGTTCCATTCTCGACTGCTCTGAAGTACGAATTCCATGTGTATGAAAACATCGCGAATAAGTTCATTATTTTGTTTTCTTCACTTTAGTTACTGGCGTATACAAACGTGTGCATGTAATTAGTCAGAATATCTATGGTGTCGACTGTCCACAGCAGGAAAGCATTACTAATGTTCTTGCTCAAGAAGTAATTAAGTCTCTGGAAGAGAAAGGTTTAGATCTGCAGAAATTTCGTGGTCAAGGATACGATGGAGCAGCCGTAATGAGTGGAGTATACAACGGCGTGCAACGACGTATAAAAGAAGAAACCCCACATGCCTGCTTTGTGCGTTGTGCAGCACATGACCTTGACCTTGTGATGCAAGATGCTGTTAGAGGAAACAGAGAGAGTACCCAGTTTTCGAAACCGTTCAAAGTGTGTATTGCTTATTTTTGGCCATAGCATCGTTCGCTGGGAGGAGTTGAAAACCATGTGCCAGAGTGAGTCTTACAGAGTTACGTTAGAAACTTTAAATCGAACTCGCTGGGCTGGCAGTTTTGACGCAGTAAGTGACCTTAAGCATACGTTCTGTGATGTAGTGAAGTGTCTCAGTCACCTAACTCTGACTACCAAAAAAAAAAAAGGATGAAGCCATGGTATAGGCCTACTAAAGAAAAAGGTTGAATCTTTTAACTTTGTACTACCTCTAGTAATACAATATGAAGTTTTAGAGTCCCCTACATTGTGTCAAAGTCTCTGCAGAGTGAGACTGTAGATGTGTTATCTGCAAATGAGTTGTTGGGGAATGCTCTGCTTAAGCATATCGAGATGCGTGACAGATATAGAGAGCCAGTGTCTGAAGCTTCAGACGTTTGTAAACGCTGGGTAATTCCTCAAAGTTTTCGCGAGAATAGGATTAGGAAGGTGGAGAAACACTTTGATAAATTGTGTGAAGACGAGAGGTTACAAGAACCAGAATCCTCCTTCAGAATAACAGTGCTCTACCCGATGGTAGACACTTTATTCGCTCAATTAGACAACCGATTTCAGGGTATGAAAGATGTTCTTGACACTTACCAAGTAATTCAGCCTGAATTTCTTGTCAACGCTAGCGAAAAAGATGTCCACGAAAAAAGCAGTTGATTTGGTTAGAAGGTTTCCGGATGATGTGTCTCCAACATGCCCGTCTCATATATGTTCAGTGAAGACTTTATTTAAATGCAAACTTGAGAAGAAGATCAGCGTCAAGGAGTTCGCAGATATGTTAATAGTTGATCACAGCTCACTTTCGTCAACTTATCCTGATGTGTGTATTATGTAATTGACTGTTCCTATGACCGTAGCTAAGGCCGAACGGTCATTTTCAAAACTGAAGCTGATAAAAAATTACCTACGAAACACTACGGGACAGGAAAGGCCCAGAAATCTAGCTTTGATTTCAATTGAAAATGATAGAGCTCAAAAAATTAACTTTGATAAAGTAATCAATGACTTTGCCTGTAAAAAAAAAATTAGGAAATATAATTTTATGTAATTTTTATGTTTTCAGGTCAAACTCAACCTATGTATATTGCAGACATAAACCATTGCTCATAAAGTTCATACATTTATAGAAACTGCGTTTTTCTATTTTACAGTTTTTTCCCCGCTTGTATTGTTTTCAACTGTCACTTTTGAGATAAACATCTCAATTCTTCATACAAGTTATTTCATCAATAAAATTTTCTTTCCTAATTTGTTTTGTATTTTACCTAAGTAACTCAACATATTTTATGCTGTTGTATTGGTCCAATTTGTAAGGCAATTGATATTACAATAAATACCGCTGTCAATTCGTAAACTTTATACTAATATCAGTGTTAAAGGTCAGGTAAGATTAGNTTGATATTACAATAAATACCGCTGTCAATTCGTAAACTTTATACTAATATCAGTGTTAAAGGTCAGGTAAGATTAGTATAATTTAAATTCCCATTCCTTTTGTTGAGCAAAAAACACCAATTAGGAACGCAATATAAATTGTTTGAAAGTTGTGTTGAGGCAAGGGAACGGGGTGAGTTAAAAGGAGACCCCATAAACACTTGTTGACCCAGGACCCCCAAGCTTCTAGTTACAGCCCTGATATGCATTAAAAAAACCGAAAGTAAAAGAAATTATTTCATTATTCACAAATGTTTACTTAACAGTTTTAATTAAACGTTACGAAATAGAACTACTTTTCTTCCACCGTTACCAACTATACTGCGTCTATGCTAGTCGGTGTACCTGTTAAAACATACGCAGGTAGGGGCAGTGAAATTTTTCAAAGGTTGATTTCAAAAGTGCTCAATTAACCGTGAACAACCTACAAGCAGTCACCCACAAATAGGCACAGCGCACGTACAAAATTATTTCAGTTATTTGTGACTCATCAAATCTCTACAAGTGACAACCGTGATGTCGATTTTAGCTGAAATGAAGAACGAATAAATTCAAACCGCAGAGTAAACTACCTCAATGATCCTGCCAAATGATTAATTCAATATTTCAGAGCAGAAATTGTACCTCAAAAAACTTCTCAACACTCAACTCTACAGTCTTGTGGAAACAAAAACTGTACGCCGACTGGTCAAGGACGAACATGTGACAATGCGACAATTTTTCTACAGTTCTTGTGATAGCTAGAGGCACCTGTTTTTCGGGAAAAGATTCCAGGGCAAGTTATGTTCCAAAACACTTTGGCTCAGAATCACTTTCGTGATTGGATCATTTTAGACGTCACGCGTCTTATTTGTCTGCCCGCGAATCACGGACGGTCGGCGTGGGAGAAACTTAATTCTGATTGGCCCGCTCGCGTAACAGACTCTCTTCGCGCAAAGACAAGCGGCCAACGGCAAAGGAAGGCTGTACAAGTGCGTGTAATGTATAGAGGTCTAGCCTCCGCGTGGATCTTTTCGCGAACAACAGGTGGCGTAGTGACGGATAGCTCCAGAAGACGTGGCACAGTAGATGAAGCACTCACCACCACGATGCCGTCTTCGCCCGAGCTGTACACCGTGGCTCCGAACCACTGGTGGGACTTCTCGTCGATCTGGTTGTTGTACCTCTCGTTGTTCCCTGCAATCAAGAACATTGGTTATAGACGCTGAGACGATTGAATTTGACTCTCGTCCCTAATTAACGCATTCACTTACAGTTAAGTCACAGAGTAAGTAAGAATACAGAGGTGAAATAGCCGCTTGTACAGCGAAACTCCAGCCGCACACGCCACCAAAATGGCGTCGCTAGCCAGCAACGTATTGGAAAGCCGTTCGCCAATCAGCGCCTGGTAACTTACTTGCCAGCCAGTGGGGCAGCCAATAGGGTACATTTTGCAGCAGCGCGCGGTGGCCAATAAGACACAAGGTCCGGCCCCAGACCCTCGCACAACCAATCAGAGAACGGTTACGCAAACATCAGTCGAACCGCCACGCCATTTCGTTTATATGCATTTATTTACTCTGTACTGAAAAAAAAATTTGGTTTANCGGTTACGCAAACATCAGTCGAACCGCCACGCCATTTCGTTTATATGCATTTATTTACTCTGTACTGAAAAAAAAAAAATTTGGTTGAATCAAGCAAAGTTTGTTTGGCGCAACCAAATTAATTTGTTGCTATTATTTGCCTGCACCAAACTAAGATTTGGTTGGTGCAGCTGAAGATTTGTTTGGCTCTAGGTACATTAAACAGTTTCAGTAAACGTAGAAAAATTTTAAAGCCCGACCGGGATTCGAAGCCAGATCGTTTGCACCTCAGTCCTACTTCATTGCAACCTCAGCTAAAGTGACTATTTACGATATTGGAACGTTTTCAAATAAATAACATTCAAATAATGGGCACCGTGCGTTAGTAAATACTTCACGTTTTACCGCTTTACTTTATAGTAACTTGCTTTATTAGGATGTTTATACCATTATTAAGCATCAATAATGTACTAACAAATACTGTTATTATATTAATTGTCACAAAAAAAAACAAATAAACTCTTGAGCTGCATTTTCGAACGAAGTCAATCAAATGAGCGGCCAAACAAATAAATATATACAGTTTAATCAACTAAGTATTTTTTTGGCAGTTTAATTTGTTTTAGGCGAATACAGAGGTTTCGTTCATTCAAGCGCGTATTTTGTTAAATAAAAAAAATTTATTTTGTTACTTTCCAAGTTTTGTTTACACAAAAAAAATTATTTTGTTGGGGCAACTACATGTATTTTTGGCCGTATACAAACAAGTATTTTGTTGACTGAAACGAACCTCACTTGCGAAAATCCGGTGACCCAATCGGGGATTGAGCCCGGTTCGACTTGGTGGGAGGCGAGCAGGCTAACCGCTCAGCCACCGCGGTTCCTTTTTGCGAAAAACTGGTACTCCCACTCATAATGTATTTGAATTTCGCTGCTTGAAGCTGACGCCCGAAAATTGAATCCGCCGCAGGACACGGCCTAACTCGGGTTTCGTGTCCAAGGAGAACACAAAACTATGAGCGGGGAGGGCCTAACTCAGGTTTCGTGTCCAAGGAGAACACAAAACTATGAGGGGGGAGGTTTTTTTTTTCGGCGCTTAACAGCGAAGTTTGAAGCACCGATGACGGTAAAATGAGGTGAAGATGGAGCAGATGTGAAATGCAAGGGAGTGAGTGCCCCGAGAAAACACGCCGGCCAGGCCAGCGACAGCGTGCGCCGAGTCCTGTGATTTAGAACCAGCGCTTTTAACGTATCGATGGTCGAAGTCTACTGCCCAACAAAAATAACACGAGTAATTTTCCCGGCCATAATATTGTAAAAAAAAAAAGTGTTATTTAACGGTAGGTATATTTGACAAGCACGTTGGATTCAGCCGTCCTGTCCACGTTCCAGAAATAAAAAATTTTCAATTTCTGCTAAAGTCTATTCACGGTATCTTTACACTTTTTTTTTTATAAAACGTTTGAGAAATAATACTATATCCAACGTGTTTGGTTGGTTCTAAATATGCCACGTATCACAAGCGTTTTATACTTCTGTTAACATAAAAGTACCTTATTTTTGTTAAATTAAACTTTTGCTCGTCTATTGCGTACGAAATGTAATATTTAATTAGAATTAATATGAATAAAAACTGAGAGAAAATATACGTGTTTGTAATTCCTAGTAAGAATTATTTCTTATACTCAATATTATTACACTCAGTGCGCAAGAATGCGGTGCGCTGTCCCTTCAATGCAATTTTCTGTGCTTTGATAAGCTTTGTTTGCATGAGGCGGAGGAATCTCCTGAAAGTATAACTTAAGCAGGGCTTCAGAAAAATTGTGAATAACCATGAATAGACCATATTAATTTTTTTTTTTTTCCTTCGGCTTGACCAGACCACACCCTGGTTCATTTCCAAAGCGACCGAGCACGCTTACATCGAAGGGAACGCCACAACGTTGCGCTTCTGTCTACTTGCCTACTCTGTGTTCGCAGGGTCCCTACACCCGTGTGCACTGCGTACGTTGTGGATGATGTAGTTAGAAGCTTTGCCCGCTGGGTGAAAGGCGAGTATTTTACCCGTGACACACAGCAACATAGTATAGCTATATCCAAGAACGTTAACTGCTGCAAAGTNCTGAAAGTATAACTTAAGCAGGGCTTCAGAAAAATTGTGAATAACCATGAATAGACCATATTAATTTTTTTTTTTCCTTCGGCTTGACCAGACCACACCCTGGTTCATTTCCAAAGCGACCGAGCACGCTTACATCGAAGGGAACGCCACAACGTTGCGCTTCTGTTTACTTGCCTACTCTGTGTTCGCAGGGTCCCTACACCCGTGTGCACTGCGTACGTTGTGGATGATGTAGTTAGAAGCTTTGCCCGCTGGATGAAAGGCGAGTATTTTACCCGTGACACACAGCAACATAGTATAGCTATATCCAAGAACGTTAACTGCTGCAAAGTNTGAAAGGCGAGTATTTTACCCGTGACACACAGCAACATAGTATAGCTATATCCAAGAACGTTAACTGCTGCAAAGTCGAGGCACCTGTGGCTGTTATAGCTCTGTACACATTTCCGACCGTAAAAGTAAAGAGATTCCCTTGCACTTTAACGTCTACATGAAGGTGTCTAGTTAGGGCGAAAGAAAGCCGTGGCACTCACGTAACGACGGTAGATACAAGTCCAAACAAGAGGACGGGGAAGTTTCAAGGTCTTCTTCTGTGGTGTGGTCATCCGTTAGCTGCTGGTGGTGGTGGAAACTGCTCAACACACAGTCGGTATGTTTTACTCGTACTAACGACAAGCTAGAAATGAGCCGCCTTTGTCCGTCACTGCAGGGACAGAAGTTAAACAGGTGGCAGTATCTCCAGTCGCCATACTCACGTCTGTCCAGACACACTCTCCACTCTACACGCACTTCTCTAATGGCTAGCCGTCACTGACGCGAGTGGAGATTTCAACTGTTTTTCTCAGCTAGTATGTATCACTACGGCCACCTGTTCCACGCGATAATATTCTCGCGCAGGCTATATGCTACTTCAATATCCTTCGTACACACCCGCAAATTTCCTTTGGTTATTGGTATTGTTATGGTGTGATCAGGCCTTAGCTGAACGGCTTGCCTGATCACACCTTCAAACATTAAACCTGGAAACGAGCGGGATTGCAACGCCACCATTTGGTAGTCAACCCTTGCGAAAGAAAACAGTTGCAGAAATCCCCTCCACCGGTCACTGAGCGGGGCCGCAGAACCACGCGCTTGATATAGGCTGGCGTAACACCCGGAACATGGTCTTTCGTCTTTAGTTCTTTGGACGACCCGACCAGCGAAGCAGACCAGGAAGATGGGTGAGCCCGGCCGGCGTTAACCCTCTCGCAGAATCAGCCTCCGGCTGCATTAAGGTGATGACTTTCCAGTTAGGTTTAATTTAAATGGCGTGAATCATAATGTAATTAAATAATCATCTTGGTATTCAATTTAAAGCTCTCGCGATCAATAGTCATTTAAATAGCAACTGTATAATCTTCATGTAATAAAACCTCATCAGATACTGTTGTGCTCTACCGAATCATGAGTCATTACTGAGCTACGTCCCTAAATGCTTTCAAGTACGAGCTAGCGGAAAAGATAGTTCGTAACAGTAGGGACAGGTGTTTTTTCGCGAAAAGATTTCAAGACCAGTTGCACTCCAAAACACTTTTGTTCATATGCACTTTCGTGGTGGTTGGATGATTCTAAATGGCACGTGCCTCAAGTGTCTGTCCGCGAATTATGGATGTTCAGTAACAAAGTACTTTATTCTGATTGGCCCAGTCGAATAATAATATGTCTTCTCACGTAGACATGAGGCCAATAACAAAAGGAAGTTGTGTTTGTGGACGTAGGATATTGAAGTCTAGCATAGCCATAAATATTTTCGCTAAAAACACCTGTCGCTATTTATTGGCAATGTGTTTATCACGGAATACTATTTTTTTTGTTTTTTTTTTACCTGACTCATTCGAGGGCAGAAACCTAAGCCGAGTAGCAATTAAAATAATCCAATCACGAAAGCGGATCGGAGCAAAAATGGTTTAAAGCACAACTAGTCGTGAAATATTTTAGCAGGAGACATGTGCCCCCTATGCACAGGAGTGGACGTGGATTTACTTTTACATTTGGTAGGGGGGGGGGAAGAAGCATATATTATTATTATGTATCGAATTTGTTGTTTAATACTTGTAGTGATCGGAGACCCGGAAATTTCGCGAATTAATTTGAGGNGGAGACCCGGAAATTTCGCGAATTAATTTGAGGACAAGTTAGACTTAAAAAACATGTGCATTTGACTTTATTTTCAATTGGATCGCAGTTTGTTAGCCGCGCCCTGGACGGATTTGAGCCAATAACTAATCAGCAAGAAAAACGCCCCCGTGCAACCTGGTCTGCGGTAAACTGGAGCATCAGCCAATGAACAACTCACTGAGGATCGAGTACACAATGTGGAGTCTAACTCGTTGCCAAATGAATCCTCGAAAATTTCCGGGTGTCTAGTAATGATGAAAACTTGAAAATATATTACTGATAACCCGTCTTCAAGGGCAAAGAAGTTCTCACGGCAGCATAAGCTGCGATACACTCGGGTCTCAAAATGTTAAAGGCCACAGGGTATCTCGGTGGTTGCAGTCAGCGTGTTCTCGTAGACTGCTGCCAACTGGAAGACATTTTCTGGAGTATACTGCTGCTTTCTGGGGGTCGCGGTGGCGCAGTGGCTAGGCCTCTCGCCTCCCCAACAAGGCGAACCGGGTTCGATTCCCTGCAGAGTCGCTCCTGGATTTTCGCAAGTGGGAATCTTTCTCGGTGGGTTTTCTCGGCGGTCTCCCGTTTCCCCCGCCCTTGAATTCCAGCGCTGCCCCCACACTCGCCTGTGTACGGAAACATTTTCTGTGAAATCGTTGTTTGCGCGAACACGCGTATCTCGGTAAATAAATGATCTGGAAATACAACTTTTTGCCATAAAAGTTAAACAACAATTATCTGTGTTCCTATATTTTTACTTTCATCATATTAAGTGTATTCTAGGAGAAAAAATTTGTGAAAATCGTCAAATATCTCATTTTTAAAGCTAGCCTGTGCAGTTTCCTTAAGCGGTAAGAGAAACATTCGATTGTACGGAAGTAGTTTAACATGGGGGCTTCCATCGCGTGTAATAAAGTCCCGCTGTTACAGATCTAATTTGCACAGTGCATAATTCTGACGGTAACACTGCACCCCTTGCGCGTAGGGGCTATGAGGCGCTTAGCGGTGCGTGTTAGCGTCGCCCGTATCGCTCCTTCGCTTCTCGACCTCGAACGCGCAGCTACACATAGTCCCCCGAAGAGACGCCCGAACTTCCGCACTTCGCTCCACTGTTGCATTCCTGTCGGGAATTCATTCTCTGCTGAAACATTTCTTCCGCTGCACTAAAAACTTCAGTTCTGCAGCGTCACAAACAGCTGCACATCAAGTCACCGCAGCTGTGGAATTACTGTTTATGAAGACTGTGAAAAAAAAAGTGCAATGCAGGATGTATCCTCGTGGACTTCCCGCACCGCCTTCAGAAAAAAATCATGACTGATGGATAGAGACCTGAAAAATTCGCGAGTTCAATGACCTGTAGGTTATACTCCATTGCCGTATGTAAAATCACGCAAATGCCAATGTTAATTGGTTGCGTGTTGTATTAGCGGAAGATGGTGTCTGGGTCAGCATTTTATTGTGTGTTTATTATTGGCTCAGAGTAGTTCATGAGGTGTAAACTAACGGGTGGGCCAATAGCATACGCAATACAAACCTACGAAGTTTTGAATTCTAGCTTGTCTCGAGATGAAGCCGCGAATTTTTCAGGTCTCTACTGATGGAAGTTTGTCATTTTTAAAATATCGCGGTTGCCTACAAGAAGGGTGAAGACGATAGGAAACTGCTGATTTAATTGGGTTCTGCAACAACCTGAGTACCAACTCGCCGTTGCCACAGGACACGTAAATACGTAGAAACGAATTGGCGTGGCGGTTCCTCTGTTGTAGGCGTACCCATTATCCGATTGGCTGAACGAGGCTCTGGGAACGGGCGTCGTGTGGAGCGAAAGGTTCCTAATTGGCTGGGCGCTGATTGGCGAACGGCGGTCCACTAGGCTGCTGGCCAGTGAACCAGTTTTGCTCATGGACTAAAGATGAGGTAGACCGCTGCTTCGTCTTCTGTGCACGTACCC
This sequence comes from Clitarchus hookeri, assembly GCA_002778355.1. NCBI lineage: Eukaryota > Metazoa > Arthropoda > Insecta > Phasmatodea > Phasmatidae > Clitarchus > Clitarchus hookeri. Next base: position 669,321 of record NQII01000163.1, read on the forward strand.
AATGCTGACCTACCCCAACCCAACAAAACTGTCAAAATCACATGGTCAACAGTGATTAACGTGTTTGTTTACATCNTGGACTAAAGATGAGGTAGACCGCTGCTTCGTCTTCTGTGCACGTACCCAATGCTGACCTACCCCAACCCAACAAAACTGTCAAAATCACATGGTCAACAGTGATTAACGTGTTTGTTTACATCATAATTTAAAAAAAATAAACAAGCACTTTCACATGAATAAAATTCATTTACTAATTTTAATTTAATCAAATTGTATTACAAATTGGTTAGAGGAGGAAAAAAAAACATCTCGAAGCACTTGTTTACATAAACAGTTCTATAACCTCAAATCGATTCCACTTCGTTTACGACAANAAAAAAAACATCTCGAAGCACTTGTTTACATAAACAGTTCTATAACCTCAAATCGATTCCACTTCGTTTACGACAATCGTATTGGCAGAAAAGCAGTTCAATGTTGGAACACGGACTTTGGTTCTGCGAACGAAATAGTTCGTGGTATACGCTGTTGTTTTGTCTCTGTATCATGTGATACTGCCACCACTCACGAGCAACCTTGAAGGCATCGATTCCAACACGTCGAACAGTTGATGCGTATCCCAGTACACAACAGTGCACTCTGCAAAAGTCCACAATCTGCCACTGCGCAATATTTCGCTCAAGTCAGAGGACAAGTGTGCTTAATGCACACTGTAAAAATAAATGCGTTCAAAGCTTTCTGCATAGCAAAGAAAAGCACTTCTTTGAGGCTGTTTGGTTTACACTAACAAAATTTTGAATTAATTAAAAGATAAGGTTCAAGTAACTTAAGGNCACTTCTTTGAGGCTGTTTGGTTTACACTAACAAAATTTTGAATTAATTAAAAGATAAGGTTCAAGTAACTTAAGGTTGTTGTTACTAATTTTTTTCTTTAAATTTTTTTTTATGGCAATATTAATTTTTTTTATAACAAAGAAAAAAATCATTGAGCTTGTTTGGTTTACAGTATAGAAATGTTGGTGTACGCCAAATAAAAGGGTTAAGTGATATTAAAACTTTTCTTTCGTTCATTATAGTTTTTAGTACCTAATGAAACTTTCCAAATGCTGCATTACCAAAACAAATTCATTAGATTGTATATATGTAATGGATTAATTAACCTTCCAAATACAGGACCTGAATTTAATACAAAGGACACCACTTAACTATTGTGATCAAAATGCAAGGTTATCATTGTGGCCACTGTGGCAAACCTACTGTGCAGTGGTTCATATTTAATGACACAATTTTTTTTTCTGTAAAAAGTATGTGTGTCTGCAAATAAAGTGTTTATAGAGTGTAACTAATAAACATATCAGAGTAGTTTTTTTTTTTTTTTTAATTTCAGTAGTTGTTTTTGCTGAGAAAAGGAGAGTTTTTCTGATTTCCTCCAAGTCTCTGAATGGCTCCTCATTCTGGCGGACACCTGCACCCTACATCTCGCTGGTGTTAGTGCGAGACAGAGAGGGACGACGAGGCAGTGCGAAACGTGCAGCCGTGCCTCCGGCCTGTTTTCGACATCATCGGGTTCCCGAAATAGCGAGCGATCCGCGGAAGTCCTCGGATTCTGCGGGACTCCCCCCCGGGCCAGAAATAACGCCCTTGCGTTTTCTGGGAGCGCACNGTGGACTGAAGATGAGGGAGACCGATCTCGCTGGCTGCGCACAACCAATCTCTTCTGTGTACCAACATTGAACTCCTTCTCTGCCAACACGTCTAGCGAAAACGGCATGGTTTCATTTTTAAATTAGAAAACTGATTTGTAAACAAACGCTTTGAGATGTATTTATACACTTCCTCTAACCAATTTCTATTGCAATTTGATTAAATTCAAATTGGTAAAAAGTATTTTATTCATATAATAGTGCTTGTCATCTAAAAATTAAGATATAAACAAACACTTTAATCACTGTTGGTCATGCGACTTTGACAGTTGTGTATGATTGGGGTAGGTCAATGCTGGGTACATGCGCAGAAGACGAATAAGCTGTCTAACTCATATTTAGTCTATGGTCCAGGAGGGAGGGTGGTCTAATTGAGCTTGAGCCCATTCCTTCGAGCTTAATTTTTTAATCGATAAAGTATTATTCTTTAAACAAGTACACTGTTAATAGTGCAGTATTAACTTATTAATTACAAAAGAATTTTGACAAATCAAGATTTGTCCCATGTAATTTTCTAAGCTTTTTTTCTATGAGGCGGAGGGATATCCGGGAAGTAGAACTTAAGCAAGCCTTCAGAAAAATTGGAAGTAACCGTGCATTGAGTATAGCTAGGGCCAGTGACTTTTCGCGTAAAAATCGGAGCGTATAGTAGACTTCAATACTATATGCACACCTCCGCTGTTGTTATATCTCCATTGGCTGCTAGTGCCGTGTCCGTCTTTGACCAAGCCACTCAGAACTAAGTAATTCCGACACTGAACCTTCGTGATTCGTGCGCAAACGGTTAACACGGGCCAGAATATTTTTTAGCCAATCAAAGAAGCTGGACGATCCTACAGTGCTTTGGGCTGTATCTTGTCCCGAAATCTTTTCGCGAAATATCACTGCCCCTAAGTATAGCGTCAAAACTTAATGCTTACTGGTAATCACGTAATCTGATCATAAAGCACAGCGTTCCCCAAACGCGAAGCGGTTTCGATTCCCCGCGGGGTCAGTAGGATTTCCGTACGTGGGTAACGCGGTGGACGTTTCCGTTGGCCGGCGGGTTTTCTCGGGGGTCTCCCTCAGAGCCATCCCAGATCACTTCGCTCACCCGCGGTTGTATCACGTCGGTCGCAGTGCTTCCTCAGCCGGGCGTGCAACAGTATTCCCGATGGCCGTAACCGTCATCGACGTTCGCGCCACAGTTTACAGACTTCACCGTGCACCGGGTAGTCCTTCCCAGTCACATGCGATGCTCTGCCCAGATAAGGACCGGCCGCAAGGAAAACCGCTCCGCGTGTCTGACACGCCGATTCCCGGTAGCAAAACTGTACGAGGTTGCGTGCGCGTGGCGAGGTCAAGACGGCGTTGTCTCCGGAGAGTCTACGGCGAACTGCAGCTACAGGATGTCACGAAAAAGACGTCCCACGTATGCGAAGGACGGACGCGGCTGCGCGACTGCAATCGCGTCATCGTTGACGTCATTGCCACCTCCGCTTACACTTGCCGACACGAAACAAACCACTAGGAGTGGCGGAGGGTGTGAAATGGCGCACCTTTAAAAAATATCACAGAACAAATAATAACCAGAGAAGGTAATTTATTCTAGGGGCGCCTGTTTTTCGCGAAAACATTTCAGAACAAGTTGCGACCCAACGCACTTTAGTTCAGAACCACTTTCGTGAGTGGATCATTTGAATTTGTTAACGCGTCTTATCTGTCCGGCCACGAATCACGGACGGTCAAGTATCGGAGAAACTTAATTCTGATTGGCTCACTGATGTAACAGAATGTATTTACACAAAGACAAGTGACCAACCGTCAAATGAAGTCTGCAAGTGTGCACATGGGGTATTGAAGTCTAGCCTTGGCGTAAATATTTCCACGAAAATGCTGGGTAGCATTTTAGGTATCAACGTCCCACGCACTCCTCGGCGACATTTGTTTTCTTGCTAGACGTAGTACACGTGAGGTATTATTTCCTTGTTCGACTGGCCCAATGAGACTTCTGTTGTACTCACAATGGACGCACATGATTCGCATGAGAAAAAAACTTTTTTTTCCCGTCTTCGACATAGATTCAAGGGCGTCGGAACATTTCTCAGGTTACGTTAGACCGGAGAGAAAGGGCAAGGTCACGGGGTGAATTTCGCACCTCTAGTGCTGGATAATGCGTTCCTTCCCTAAATTTAGTTTTTAAAACAATCGTGTCAGTGTTTACACGTTCATTCTTATCCAAACGTCTTATTAAAAAAAAAAACGTTACCAGTGTATAAAACCGTGCAACATTACTTAGCGACCTCCAACTGCGTTAAATATACGTAAAATATGACAAGTACATTCTTTGGCGCCTCTTGGTGAGATTGGGGAAATTCTCCCCTTGCCACTAATCCCCCACTCTTCCCAACTTTGCCTACGCCCCTGCACAGGCCAGCCAAGATCTTGACGCTTAACAAGGCGTAGTTAACCTCTTGGAGACGGGCAGAAGAGAGGCATTTTATCAGTCTGGTGATCGTCCCAGCTGTATAAAAGAAAACAATGTTGGAATTAATTGTGCAGATGTTAGCGCGCGCAGAGACGATAATCCGGAGTGGGGTCTAGGAAGACACGTCGAAGAGGTTGTATACGGGGTCGGCCTAAAACCTATAGGGTTTAAGAATCAGACAGTCAGTTAAATTTGTGAAAATTACGCACGAGACACTAACTATTACGAAGAATACAATGATAGGAACTGCTATGCTATTAATAACAATTTCTGGTGTTTTATGTGCTGTTGAGAAAATACCCCAAGAAATTTTTAACTCTAGTAGGAATGCAGGAACAGATATTAAGCCACGAAGGAAGTGTTAAAATCCTCACGTATGTTTTTATTTTATTTATATTTATTTTTATTTATTGTTCTTTGGGTTTGAGGTTATCCACATTGTTCACAGCCAGCGACGTGTGGTGGAGTGTTGCAAGGTAAGCTGGCGTTAGCTGAGTGCTGTACCCTGTTGCTTGCTAGTTCACACTTCCACCACTAAAACGTATCTCGGCAGATGACGCCATAGGACGGGTGTAATGTGTCCCTCGCTGCTCGCTTGTGATTGGTCGGAATGCATTCAGTTTCCCTAGGCTGCATGGTGGCTACTGGCTCCTGCTGCGTGCACCGAGAATGTACAGTAGTGAGCAAGCACCAGCTTACCTTGAAACACTTCACCACACGTCACTGTTCACAGCATCCATTTTAAGGTAAGTCTTTCACCATGTAGGAGACATAATTCGTTTTGAGACTATATTCCGTAGTCTCGTAACAAGTTGATGCCAATACCATCAGATAAAAACATATTTTGATTGGTCCCGGCATAAGATAAAACGTTATGCTGATACTCGTACAGTTACGAACAAAAAATTAGCTCGTTACAACGCCTAACATTATGCATTATTCTGTGACTGAAAGAGTTAACAGAAGGTGTTAATATTGGTACGGCTCATACTAAGGAACTGCTCTAGCTAGAATTTACTTGGAATGTGAATGTAAAACAACTTGCAGCTTTCTTTTTCCAGTGTTTGCATTGTCTGCTACAAGACAGGAACAGACACCATATCACAAAATCGTCACTGCTAGTTCGTCACAGATAATGTCATGCAGTTTTGTGCATACGTAAGGCCCATCAGTCTACTTTACCCAGTGTGTGTCTACGCCTATGTTGTCTTATTCGTTTTTCGTCTAGAGTTTTTTCTTGCCTTTGTCTGTATTAATATCTGCGTCTTCAGCTAGTTTGGTGACTCGCTTTGTTGTATTTTATCTCATTTAGCTTATAATTACTGGCTTACTTCCTTTTGCGGAATTATGAGTGCATTGTTTACATTTATGGTGACGACAACCAATCACGGCTTGTTTTAGATTAATGTGTGTTTTTATGTCACATCCTGGTTTCTTGTCATACAACATAGCTCTGCGATGGCGTACTGTAATAATAATGATAATTTGTCATTCAGTGAATTGTCTTTGTTGCAAGCATCATTCTTAGAAAATAACTCGGACAATACGAGTTAACGTTTAAGTTAGCATAATGCGCGACTGCTTGCTCTCTCGTCAGGTCGGTGAAGTGACATAGTTCAGTGTGTCATTTTTAAGGGCAAGGAGATTTCAGAAGTTCAATGACGTGATATATACACTTTACGATACCCTACCTTATTCATCCTATGTATGGATAAAACCTATCTTGCCCTAAAATTAAATCGCAAAATCCTTCTATCCCTAGCCATTGAATGATGAAATATATTAATTTAAGTGTTTGCTTATATTTAAATTATCGCGAAATATTTAATTACAACATTTCTTTAAACAAAACCAACATTTAAGTTAATAAATATCCAAGCTAGGCGTCTACGTATGAATAACGTTCGCGGCGCGCTAAAATGCCACGACTCGACCTAGTTTCAGTTAAGTATGTCATATGCAAAACTAAAATTAAATTTTCAATCATTTAAATAATTTACGTCCTGCATAAACATATCCATACTCTGGGTAACGCGTTGATTGAAAATAAAACGCACGTGCAACATAGGAAAATTATAAATAACAGTCTTAGCACCTTACATTAGGTGTGGCAATATAGTCGAAATCAAGATGGCTGACATTGATGCTGGCACCAAAATCAGATATAAGATGAAGGGAAAAGTAAACCCCAATTGTAAAGACAACTGACATAATTTTAGTTAATTGGAAACGGCTATTAACACTTATTAACATGTGACAATGGGTGTCAGGTGCGCCAGAATTATGCTGCTACCTCTACTTACAAAACTCCGCTGCTCTGCCTTATTTGTATATATTGCCTAGGGAATCGGACGTCTTCGCCGCGCTACTTCCGTGAACTCTCCAGAGTCTCGTTGGGAAACACTCGAACTGAATGCGTGTCAAAGTGCGGTTAGCACTCCTACCACTATCTCAGATGCGATGTAAATAACGACTTCTCGTTCTCCTAACATGCCGACGTCATTCGCGTAATGGAAACAACGCGCCCGCTGGATCATGACGAACAGCTGCAACATCGCAGAGTTACGATTCTAGAAATTAAAAGGCGGTGGACTGAAACACAAACACTCGAGGCTCCTGGCGTTATTTGACACCATCAATAAACAACTCCCGAGAAATGACATAGTCTTCAGAAACAACTATACTCTGTTAGCTAACTATTCTCGTAGATGAACTTTCACATTCTAATGAAAACGTTGCTGCAGAATAACTGTCTGTTTCGCTAACTCCAACCGCAATCCCTTCAAAATGTCCTGACGTCCTTGCAACAAGATGCTATGCAACCCATTGTTCAGCGCTTGACATTAAACTTGTCAGACACTCATCACGTTCAAGAAAACTCAGCATTTAATTGAGCATGTTTACATCAAAGGTACCTACCAACGCGCCTTGACGCAAGCTTCTCTGCTGTTTATTTCGAGCCAAGAGCTAATAACCTAACGGTGAGCGATGAGGTGAGTGGTGAATGGGCAGAAGTCGGCCTTACAACCCATGTGTTTCGAGACCTCGGACGCGCAAATTAGCTACAGGCGAGTGCACTAACTGTCCAAAGGTAGCAGCCTCGCACATAAGTAAACTGCAGAATGGAACCACGGTTGTAAAACAACCCCCAAGGGCAGCGGCGGGAACGGATTAAGGCCCGCGCGAAATATACGGCCGCATGGAGCGCCGAACTGTGAAGGCACCATGTCTGCGACGCCTTAAATATTTTATCTTGAAATACACAAGTAAAATAATTTTATTCGAAGGCTTTTTTTATCTGAAATAAATAAATCTTACCATTAAATTAGCACCTTTAAGTTTTAACATCCCATAGCACTCATTTCTCCGACGATGCTGAGATAAAGTTTCTTGACCATTGTTACTAATATTTACATCCATTTTAAACTTTCGACATATGCATACCCTGAAGTTTGTTTGTTTGGACATAAACAAAGTTTTTGTATTTAAATTTGAAAATATTAAAATTAACAAAAGCGAACTGTGGTTTATTCTTATATTATTAGTACGTAACTTAAATTTAAATTTATCCAGTGCATTTAAAAATAATTTTACAAAATGTATACTTTCCCTAACCAAATTTTAAAATTGCTAACACAGATCATTGTAAGAGTGAGAGGTAGAGTGCAAAGATTATCGGTGAGTTAGTGAAGACATTTGGGCGGCTCTTAACACCGAAGTCTTGAGAGCCGACGCGGGTGAAGCGAGGCGAGTATGGAGCAGCGTCAGATTGAAGGGGCGGGGGAAACGGGAGATCCCCGAGAAAACCCGCTGACCAGCGGCATCGTCCGACACGATTCCCACATGCGAAAAGCCAGGAGCCACCACGCCGGGAATCGAGCCCGGTTCGCCTAGATGTAAGGCGAATAGTCTAACCACTACAGCACCGCGGGCCCTCTTATTATGATTTGTGATTAGCACTTGG
>NQII01000163.1:683435-701188 GCA_002778355.1 Clitarchus hookeri
GAGCCGATGAGGGTGAAGTGAGGCGAGTGTGGAGCAGCACCGGAATGAAGGGGCAAGGGAAACGGGAGATCCCCGAGATAATCCGCCGACCAGCGGCATCGTCCGGCACAATTCCCACTTGCGAAAATCCGGAGTGAACCGGCCGGGGATTGAACCCGGTTCACCTTGGTGGGAAGCGAGCAGTCTAACCGCTCAGCCACCGTGGCCCCCACAAAGCTGAAAGAAAAACAGGGCGTAATCCCCGTGCCACCTGGCCCGAGGTGAACTGGCTACTCAGTGGGGCAACATTAAACAGTTGAAGATCGTCTATACAGAGGATCATGGAGTCTAAGCCATACTAATCAGCAGTGCTACAGGTAGAATGTCACTGCAACGACGGGAACAGCTATATAGTGTGAGCGACATAAATCATGGGCAGAACCCTCTGTATTCCCCTAGTGACAGATCTCTCGTTCCGGCCGGACCGTAGGCGTGGTAGTAAACTGCAGTACTCCGAGAAAAACACGGTATCCATGAGGAGATAGTCACAAACAGTTGAGTCAACAGTTGGAGCACAAAATGTTTTCCCAATTAAAAATTAATTGATTGTGACATTTAAATTAGGAAGAGGAGATCCCACAAATGCATAGATAACCGCTACAGAATTAAATGTTTTCTTTAACCCTTTCAATCACAGTGTAGACAATTGGCTAAGTGTTGCACAGTGAGGTAATATATGACTCGTACTGTACACTGTGAAGCTTAGTGCCCAATGATGTTTAATGGATGTGATTCGTAAACCGTGCTATACGTTATGACTAGTTCATATCTGCGACCACTAAACACAACGTCCGACATGTTTCCCGCGTGAAGAAGGTGGGTCTCGGATCCTTTGAGAACGAAATCCGGACCCCCGCGCTAACCGCACGGCTCCCGATGCCCCATTTACCCAGTGCGACGTCACCTCGGCAACACTGGTTACGACGCCTGGGCGTCTCTCTTAAGCACCTTACGTGCAACGACCGAAAAATTTCCGCATCCCGGTGGAAATAATTACGTGCAGCCTGAAAAGGGGACATTGTGGTGCTCCCTTGCCTTAAATTGAAGTTGGAGGATTCGTCTGCTGGTTTGTGAACGTCTCCATCCTTGCCGGAAAACCGATCACAAACGCCGACAAATGGGCCCGCCGGCGTCAAAATCCATACCACCGGACCCAACGAGTGATGCTCCTAGCGCTGCCGGTAGGGTGGTCACGTGATTCACGAAGTCGCTGCGCCTTGATTCATCCCCTTCACCAAGCGTTGGCGGAGTTGCAAGACGTACAATAACGAAGACAAGAAAAAAAAAAGACTGTTTTTGGTTCCTGCGCATGCGTCAATTTAAATAAAGAGTTTAGATGGGATGTTAAGCCATAATCCAACTGATCATGGAAATCGCAATGTTGCTATATTTCTTCCCCGGTAGAGAGGGGGTGTAAATTTCTGATGTATACAATGGTCAGGCTGGGGCCTTCCCGAGGTATTCGGCTCCCGTCGGCTTCATCATGCATTTAAGATAAGTATTGTACTAAGGGACCCTTCTGGTCTAAGCTAATATGGGCATTTTACGCTCCTCCATATGTTGTGTTAGAGTTTCATTATGAAAAATATTGTAGGCATAATTGCCTTTTTGTAAAGTATAAAGTCTTTAATGAACCATAAATATATACTTAGGAGAAGCAATGTGGCTTGTATATTATGTATGTAATCGTCATAAGTTTTGATTATGCTCGTGTGAAAAAATTTATATCACGTTGAGGCACAATTTTTATGTACCTATTTATACCACTATTTTGGTATAATTTTAGGCCCAATTGTATTAAGAAAAAAACTGGTTTTAGAAATGAAATTTTACCTGTAATATATTCGAAAGTTGTATCTCAGAAATTTCGTACTATGTAAAATTAAATTAAGAAACGTTTCTTGTTTCACTGGGTGTGTGTAAATTGATTCATGTGGCAAATTATCCCAGATTTTCCCCTATGCCTTTAACTTATTCTGGTTTTGGATGGATGAGGAGTTTGAGCTGTTTAAAAGAGAGACTATTTTCTTATTAGTTTGCCGACTACTGAGTTGCTGGTGGTTATTGGACTCGGGGCTCTCGGGGTGTTGGAACTCGCACACATGAGGTGCTGGCGACGATACCCTGGGCTCGTATAGTAAAGGATGTTTACAATGACGACCATAGAGAGTTTCTTGAAGTAATGCCAACTGAGACGTAGAAAGTAGGTGCTGGGTGCGGTCAAACTGCGTTCGCCTTCCAAGAGATCAGGCATCATCACACTCTCTGCAGCACTGATGCATTTCCGTTCGTGTTGTCCTTCCAGCGAAAGAAACATTCCCACCGTACCTTTCAGCGACTTGTCCTAACGTTCTACGATATTGTTCACTATGCATGATTAATTGAACACTTTTGAAATCAACCTTTGAGATTTAGAACGTTCTGTTAAGCCTTGCTGATTGTTTGGCGATTTCTAATTCTGTATATCGAAAGCTAATAAACAGTGATTACTTTTTCAGTCTGTTAGAGAACTTAACAGGTACCTCTCTATTCCTCGGCAGATACCAAATGTTAGCAGTTTTCCACTACTGAAAAAAGTTTTTCTTAAAAATTAATACTGGAATATGAACATGTGTTTAGTATAGGTAGCGACGTTTCCACCTGCAAGAAGGACATATTATTAAACAAGCATTTCGAGGATGTTCTCCGTTTTAAAATGGGACTCCATTAAAACATACGATAACTATTTTAGGGCCATACCCTTGCCTTCCCATTTGTTTGTTATCAGTATATAGCCATAGGTAAGGCATTTTTGTTTAGTTTATACATACATATATATATACACACATATAATACCAAAACAATCAGTTTTAAAATTCGTGTGCAAATGTGTCCGTAGGTATCTTCTTAGGCATTCATTGGAGATTTTTATTTCTTACCAAAGAAAAAAAGAAAAACTTCTTAAGGAGAACTTGAAACTAAACTATTTAAAGAAATGAATTTTCTCAAAGTTAATTGCGATCGTGAAGTTCGTACAACAGTGTCTTGCAGTGAGCTGTGCGGCGAAGGTTGGGCGAGAACCGTCGTCACAGGTTCGTCTGTGTTCTCCACGCTAGCGGCAGATTGCGATCTGGCGTCGTGGGTGCAGCTGCTGCAGCCAAGGAGAATACAAGGAAAGAGTTGCAACTCGACATTGTAACCGCGGAGGGGATACGGGGTAGAGCGCGCGTGCGAGCTGCGCAGTAGTCACTCTCCGTGTACTAACATTCGAATGTTCTTCTGCCGATGGCCCTAACACCATAAACGCGGATATAAATCGAAGTTAGAACACTGTCTTTGTAAGAAAGTGCTTTGAGACGTTTGTAAACTTTCTCCAACCAGTTTTGGTTCCGCTAGATTACATTCAAGTTCGTCAGGGTATTTTGTCTGTCTAAAAAATCAAATGTAAACAAACACGTTCATTACTGCTAACCACGTGACTTGGACATTTGTATTGGCAAATTTGCGGACATGCGCAGAAGACGACAATTGGTTTACGTCATCTTCAGTCTATGAGTTTAATGACAGAACCTTATCTTATTCATTTCTTTGCCGAAGTTGGTTGTACTGTACTGCCAACGTTATAACAATGAGTAATCTACAAATATTCACTTCGCGTGTTAGCAGACAACGCTCTTGCATTCACCAGCCTGTATATTAGTTTAATACTGGCCTACGTTTTCTGTGCAATATTATTAATTGCGTCGTTTATTCGCGGTTATTTCATACCACGAATGCATTCGAGAGAATAAAAATCGTAGTAATGGAGACGAAACACTACCTAATTACTTTATACACAGTTTCATGCTAATATTAATGAAAATAACACAGCATGAAATAACAGACGTAAAAGCCACATAGACAAAGAACACTGTAGGTACTACCGCCATCAAAATGAAAATATGTTACCACGTGTGCATTTGTATACACTATCGTGTACTGTATACTTAATGCTATGCGCAGGTAGTAAATATTCTGTTTATGCAACAATTTTTGAAGTTATACTTCTTTTGGCGCGTTGAGGGTAAAAGTTTAGTTTGCAGCGGAAGTTGCGCGCGCACAGTGTAACGAAATTCAACAGTGAACGTGGTAGGGGTATCACCCAACAATGAAATACAAATGGTTATGTTTGCCTAGTAACAGAGTATTATTTCTCACACTTAGGTTTTTGAAGTTATATTTATTTTGGCGCGTATCTTTCTTCGGTCATTTTATCGTTTTCCTACTTACATAAATTATTTTCATGGGTAATAAAATTTTATTTTAGTCACGCCACATAAGTATAACTTCTAACACGCGTACATAAGTACACGCACCCATGTTTTTTTCCGAAGTTGTAAGAGAGTAGAAGCTTGACTTCGAGTATCTTCGGTAAGGATTCGTTTTCCTTATTACAGTTGCTGGAGCCTAGCTCTGGCTGCAGCTTGCAGAGGACGGGGGGAGGGGGGAGTAGGAGGGTGCGCTTATTCTGCGCATGTCAAGAACAAAACGAGGTTCCTTGCAGCAGAGTTTGGCACAGGGAAAATTTTCCCTGCAAGATGCGCTGGTGTTTCAAAGACGTCGCGTTTAAGTTGGCAGTAGGTGTATTGGAGAAACACTACATGTTTGTGTGAAAAAGTTCGTGTAGTGTTCGAACTGTGATTTAAACTTGCCCCAGCCTAAATGTTGAACGTTAACTTTATTTAGCTACTAAAATTCACGCTCTTCAACGGTGTTTTAAAAAATCAAAAACCGTGAAAAATACAAACGTGTTTGTCACTGAGCATTCATAAGTAAGTTTATTTCAATGGAAAGACGTCACGAATTTAAGTGCGAAATTAATATAGCCGTTATCAAAAGGAACTTCCCCATTTTCTCCTTTTTCTTGAGAAATCTGCGCATAAAAGCATTAAAAATAATATTTTTTAACCTTTTTCTCTATTTTTTTTATTTAGTTGTATTAAAATAAAATAATTCCGTAAGCCAGCGTTTTGCTAATTCCAGTTTAAAGACAGTTTATTTAACTACAATGTGGACGTATTTCATTATATTTGCACTCTTGTGCGAAGAATGAAGTTTCCTCTTTACGTAGGTTCCAAAAGAATGCAAATAGAAGATTTTAAAGTCATATTTATTTAGTGAAAATTTCAACTATCCCATTTACTTACATACAAAACGGAAAAAAATACGATACACATGCGACACCAGTGCTACCTAGCGGCGAAAATTTTCAGTTGCCAAAACTAAAAGCATTAAGCTTCCCAACTTGAGTAGAACAAACTTGACTTTGGTGTAATTTTCCGAGACTCGGTTAAGGTTAATTCTAGTCAGGTTAGGAAAGAAACTATTTTTCTTACGGGAGAGTTTGGCAGAGGGTAGATTTCCGCCGCTAGGTGCGCAGTGTTCCAAAGAGGTAACTTTTAATTAAAATTTCAAGCTACAAAAATAACAAAAGAGAAAAATTTTACTTAATTACGAAGTTATTTTTTTTTAGCGTAGAAAATAGGGAAAATCAGGTACACGCGCGACACTAGCGCTTACCTGGCGGCGGAAATGTGTAGTTGCTAACCTAAAAGCGTTTAGCTTCCCAGCCTGAGTATAATAAACGTTAACTCGGCCAAGCTTTGTCTGCACGAGGCGGAGGAGTATCCTCGAAGTAGAACTTGAGCAGGTCCTCAGTTAAGTTGGAAGAGTAGCCGTGGATGGACTATAGGAGAGGGCGAGGGCGATGCGGCGCGAAGGCCGGCCGGTGGTGATCGCGGTCGTCGAAAGGCGACACCCCGAGCTCCGTGGCGCGGAAAGCCGGGGACATGTCACCCGCCACCGCGCCTGGCGGACCTGAAACGACGTCCCTCCTCGGGCGAAGACCGCAACACCCTTGCCAGGACGTGGAAAATTTATGCGAGCGCCTCGCTCCTACGAGTGTCCTCCTCTGCTAGTCGCCCACCGGCAGGAAAACAAAATAAAAAATAAAACGCCACTCCCGGTGACATTTGCCTACTACGGGAGCCCTCCCGTAACACCGTCTTATCTTTCATTCCCTACCCCCAGTGCTTATATTATCTACCTCGCGGCTGCACGTGGGAAAACATTTGATCGAGCCGACAAAGCGTCCATTTTGTTCGTTCATTGATGTTGCATATGTTTCGTATTGAAATCCAAACGTAAGAAGATCTTAGTGAACTAACGCTGATTTTCTAATGTATAGGCTATTCACGGTAAAGTGAGAACTTTTGAAATCCCTTTCATTTGGAACGACAGTCTTATACGTTATCTTCCGAGTACGGTGGAGTATACACACTGTGTTTATTACTTGCATGGCAATATTTATTTTCAAAAGGTGGTTAAAGGATTTTAAAAAATGGTTGAAAGGAAAAGTAACGGGGGTTTCAGATGTGCTCACTTTACCCTGAACAGCCTCTACCTTTTATACACGAGCTACACTAAAGCACAGCCATTGAAGTCTCGATGGCTATAAATAAGTTTCAATCTGCCTTTCTGAGTCATATTCGACCAGCAGCCTAGTGTTCACATTCGTGTAGTATTAAATAATCGGTCGTTTGCCCACTAACTGCCGCTGTCAAGAGAGACCGTTTTTTTCTCAGCTAGTCACCACACACAATCTGCCTGTATGCTGTTTAGGAAAGCCAGCTATTTTTTCGCTCAAATATTTCACACCTAGACGCACTTCAGAACTCCAGAAAAACTTCATACAGCGCGTGAGGCTGGAGACTTCGTTTAACACTATTCTCTGCACAAGGAGTCGCGAAGTATCGCCAATGGAGTGAGAGTCGTAACTGGCCCTGCCAGACGGGCGGAAGGCTTCTCATGAACACGAGAGTCACATAATAATAATCATCATCATCATCATCTGTAAGAGTCTTCGTTGGATACTGAAAACACTCCTACACTCAAAATTATTCCACAAAAAAAATTTGCTGGCGCTGCCGTTCATTTACCATTGGCTCAGACACTGGGCGCGTGCCCAACTGTGAATCGTCAGTTACTAAGTGAAAAAAAAAATGTTCAACACTACTGAGTACCAGCATGTGACGTGTTACTTTACGGAAAAGCTAGATCACGCGAATTTTTTTACGGAACATACTGGCAAGCGTTTCTATTTTACCGAATCTCTTCCGGTTGCTTTTTACTACGACGATTATTTTTGCCGCGGCGGCGTCCTCAGAGTCGTGATGTATCTTGCGTAAAAATCTTCTCCCCTCTCCCCCTCCCCCCTCCAGTACTGACGTGTGCTTCCGGTGGACGTTATTTTTACCCGCAAGCAAAGAGGCGGTTTCTGTGCGAGATTAAAACACAGATTCGCTTGTAAGGGACCAGAAAAAAAAAACGACCCTGATATTATACACAAGTCTTCAANTTTTTTTTTTTTTTTTTTTTGCGAAATCGGGTTACGCAGTTCATAAAGACTCTGGACTACTCCAAGCAAATAACAAACCTAACAGAAAACAAGCACCATATACTGTGCTAACTGTGTTCTGGAGTAAAACTGGCTAGTCACGTCCGGAGTAAGCAAGAAATGAATGAACTGTTGAGGTTAGAGTATGCTTGTCGCAGATTCTTTCTTTCCCTTTCTTACCAATTTCTGTGTTTGCAAAAGAGAAGTAAAACAGTTACATATTTTACGTGATTTGCGTTATACTTCCCGGGGTGATTACCAAACTGATCAACTGAGCAGATGGTCGCCATGTAACGGGAGAGCGTCCAAAACTGCTACCGTTTTCCAGTGCTAATGGCAAACGAAAAATCTTAAGCATAACCGTAATGTACTAATTTTGGAACCATCTGGTACAATGCCAACTGCTAGAATTACATTTTATAACGACCAGTGTGGTGTTTGTGGACACCGAATATTTAATACTGTGCTATCGTAGGTTTGTTTTCGTGATTCGACACTCGGTGGCAGTCTTGAGAACTTCAGTTGTCCTAGTAATAAGTAAAACCCCGCTGTGTTCGAGTTTAACGAGTAAGAACCGTTAAAAGTAAATGCGAAGTCACCTCTACATTAAAATATTACGCCAACAACTTGGCTACTAACTCGAAGTTCGATTACGAGTCTTAAAATGGGTGGTATCTCGAACCGTACCGATTTCCAACATCCCTGGCGAAGAAGCCGAACTAATCACGAATGGTCTTATTCCAGCTCCCAGACACGGAACGATTTTCGCTTTCAGTACACCGCAGAGCGAAATATCGCATGTCCTAGAGACTAGACTTCGAGAAGGCCGTATCATGTCGGATCTACTAACAATTCATCGTTCAGAAGTCCTCTTGTCCGGAGAGCAAAATATTCGCCAGTTCTTCTACTTGAAGTGCTTCGTCTTGTTGGAGAGTTCTTGACCTCTCAAGTACTCTCATATACACATGTCGAACAAACCGTTCCGATGCAAGTTGAACCTACAATTTTATAAATAAATCGAACCACACTCTCCACGTGTGATGACGTGGGGAGCGATTGCTGCAACTGAGCTTATTGGCCCACCTTTTCCCAGCACATGCATTGATACCTCACCACTCTTCAAGAATGGTTCATTTCACAGGTGCGAATAAGGCGACTTGTCAAGTCAGCAACTCTCCGAAAACACTGGGCACGAGTTCTTTTCTTTCTTTTGACTAAAGAACTGAAACTAACTGGGTGTGCATCGGGTTGAAAGTCCCGACTGTAGGACACACGGTGATTCGCTCTGGGGTATAGTGAAAGACAAAATTTCCCAGCTTCGTTCATATACAACCTGAAAAATGCATGTGACTACTTCTTCAAAATGTAGCCATCCACAGTATATGTAATAAAATGTTTACAACTACGTGAGAGCAAGGGATACAGGTAGATGGCACGGGGAAAATCAAATTCTGCGATGATAAAGGAGAACAGAACACCGGCATAATTTAAAAGTTGTTGCCAGGGCTCTGTGTCCCGCCTGTGTGATAAATGTTTGACACCGCCAAACGGCTTAGAGACGAATCTCATACACTCTTAGAAATTTCTGTTTAATTATGGAAACTTATACAGAGATGTGTAGTTATTTCACGGAAAGGCACTCCGCAATGACGAATAACGGAAATGAGCTCCGTAAATATAAAATACGGAAGCTCTTCGTATTCTTATGGCCTAGATTTTGAGACACGAACAATGCCGATGTTACTTGAAGCATCTTGAAGCATATAAAATCCCATCTCCACAATACTACTTTGTGTAAAATAGTAGTAGGTGAGTGGTAAATCATTCATGGAGTGCCAATTCTTTGATTCTTTTTCAAACTCCGCCACAGGACAAAACCTTTATACACAGTGAAATACGCACACAACGAAAATAAAACTACTTATTCGTTATATTGTTTCATAAACCGCAAATAAAACCAAATAGCTAGCGCGCTAACACGACTTGCAATTAAGAGAGACGCGTTCGTCACTTTGGTGTAAAATCCATATTTACGAAAGACAGCACTTCGTGTAAAGGTGTGGTAGGTGAGTGCCCATATAGCACACAGACATCCTAACAATATATGATGAATGTCCCCACGGACGTTCTGGATATCCAGGGACATCCAAGAATAGCAAAGTTACATCCAAAATATATTCAAATGTCCGTCTAATATCCACACAAGGATATAGATGTTGTGGATATCATATAGACATATTTAGATTTAGACACTTTTCCATAAGTAATAGCCATTGGAGGTTTTGTAACATCTAATGGATATCCAGGAAGTGGCACAAACTGATATGTACTACTAGATATCCAACGGATGTCCTGAAGAGATTCATTTCAGGACTCACATGACTTTAAGATATTGTGGATGAAATTGGGATATACAGTGGATATCCTGTGTTATGTGTGTGGTTAGAGTTATTGAGTGTTAATTTGTCGATTCGTGTTACAATCACACTACAGGAAAAAATATTTAAACTTTGTTTAATTTCTCTGTTACACACAGGGAAATATATTACGATAAAAAAAACTCTTTTTATTATCCCTGTTTGTAAAGATGAAATAAACTAGCAAAATCGCAAGCACTCTAACATGACTGAGAGGTGTGTATATATATATATATATACACACACACATCATTCTCCGTGAATCCTTTATTTACAATACTCCTTCTTGCAAAAACGCAGTAGGTGAGAGATAAGGCATTAGACTGTCAATTTTTTTCGGAGTTAAAAAATCCCTCTACCGGACAAACATTTTTAAACTTTTTTATAGTCAATTTTATACACAGTGAAACACCCACGTTACGGAAATAAAATCATTTTTTGTTACACCCTTTTTATAAAGAGCAGATTTAAATAAACAAACTTGCAAGTTTATGGACACGTTTCGTGAATTCACGGAGATTTGTGTGAAATTTACGGAGAGAAAGTTATTGAAAATAACGAAGAGTCCGTAATTTCAGGAAGATGTCTGGATAATTTGTAACCGGTACTTCCCGTAATTTTACGGACACCTTTTTCTAACAGTGTACGCTCGGCGCTAGAATCAAAAAAATTCTCACTGAACCAGTTAAATGGGAAAGCAGCCTAAAACACGGACGATGTGCAATGACGAAAGGCGACTTTTAGGCGACCATGCAGTACCACAGAGACAAGAACACGGATACGAAATGGCTTGGCGGTTCCTTTGATGTGTCCAGAAAAAAGTCTGATGCTGCAAAAAAAAATTCCTATTGAGACATTTATTTTAACTGTTTATGTTGTAGTAGCATTAATAATGTCGTGACAAAGTTACTTAATGTTAACCATTTACAAAGTTTTATATTCCTGTAACGCAAACATACCGTTGAAGTGTTAATGTTGACGAAGTCTCTAAGTAATGTTGCCGCAACCAAAAGTTGTGTTGCGCTATAATTAACAGGAAGAACAAAATATTTTGTTACTCTGACATTAAAATAAATAATAATGGCGCGTTGGGAGTGCACCCAGGGCAAGGCAACACCCTCCGAGTGACGGTCTTTCCAGCTGGGACCCGTAGGTGACCGTCATCCCCGGGCATGTCAGAAATGAGACCCTTGAATGGAGCGGTGCTGGAATGCAACTGTGACATTAAAGAAATGTCCAACCAACACAGGGTTACACTGTCTTGGCGTTGTAAAAATTGCGGATAGTAGTGAACAGCGATAACCTCGTCGTAAAATGAAGCCAGAGTATTTAAATTTTAAAGCATAGTTTGAGAACTAAATGCATCTTAGATAAACTCTCAAGCCTTGCAAAGCAGTGTACTTGTGCCAATTTTGCATATATTTATAGAACAAAAAGTATTTCCGCGTAACGAAAGACAACTGCTGTGTGTCGTAATTTTTTCTTGAATACTTACAATACGATAACTAGTTCAACATGTCAAGTGTCAAGATATGGTGCAGTTGGTAGGATGTCGGATTCCGATAAAATCAAGCCTTTGTAAAAAACACCCCATATATGTCATTTTTTGTTGCTTCCTAAATATGTCATTTATCACAAGCGTTTTATACTCCTGATAACATACTGTAAAAGTACCTTAGTTATGGCTAAATTGAAATTTCGGTTATACTTCATCCATAATATTTTCACTTATACTTAATATGAATAAAAATAGTGACGAAATAGGTGTGTTGGTAATGCCTAGTAAAAAATAGTTCTCGTGCAAAATTATAATGAAGTGAGTGCGCACGAATACCGTGCGTTGTCCCTTTGGTGTAATTTTCTCGACTTAGTTTTATCTGCACGAGGCGGAGGAATATCCTGGAAGTAGAACTTTAGCGGAGCTTCAGAAAAGTTGGAAGTAACCGTGAACGGACTGTACGTAGCAAGTACTGAACTTTTCTCTAGATATATCGCCGGGTCTAAAGATGACCTCAGAGATAAGTTTTTTTTTCATTTCCTTAACCATCACAAAGTTACGCGGAGGGGGAGGGGGGACACGCTCACTCGATCAATCAGGCGGCTGGAACCGATGCACGTGATCCGCCGCGAAATGACGCGGCCTCGCTACCTGGCCGTAACATCAGTCTCGCGCGCTCGATAAATCTCTTCTCCCGGAACTGCCGAGCGTGCGGCCCGCCGTCGGCGGAGGTAATCCCATCCGTTCCCGGCGATCAGGGACGCCTTCTTCTGCCGCAGAGTGGATTAAAAAAAATCCCCTGCGCCTCCCCGGCGAAACAAGGTACAGGGGGGGTTAATGTGGTTAACCTGCCAGATGAGCACGATAGCGGGCATGAGANCCCCCACTCCCAAGCGTGGGGTCATCATCAGAAACATGCTCCACCGGAGGAATACTGTACGGGACAGAAGACGTATAGTCCGTTCACGACTACTTCCAACTTGTCTGAGGCCCTGCTAAAGTTCTACTTTCAGGATATCCATCCGCCTCATGAAAACAAAATTCGACCAAGTCCAGAAAATTACACCAAAGGGACCACGCACCGCATTTGTGCGCACAAAGTTGAATTTTTTTTGCATAAGCACTTCCCCTTACTGCCCATTACCAATACATCTATTTTCTCTCTTGTTATTCTCATATTGATTATAAATTAAATACCGTAATTTATTAATAAAATATACGTAAAAGTTCACTTTTATAAAAAATAATAAAATTTTATGTTAATGAAAGTATAAAAACCTGTGATACATGATATATTTAGGAAAGAACCAAACATGTTATGAATGGAATAATTTTTCAAAGGTTCGATTCAATAAGTGTGAAGAAACCGTGAACGGACTATACATCTGGTTACTGGATGACTTCGTGGGTTCAGTGAACTGCGTCGCAGGGTAGTAAATAACACGGAGGTGAAACCGCCCTTATTCCACCTGCACACGCCAACAAAATGGCGTCACTGGGCTAGCAACACGCCGGAACGCCGTTCGCCAATCAGCGCCTGCTAAGCTACAGTAGACCAGTAGACTCGCAAGTCAGCAGCCTAGCCCAAAAACGTCACCAGTTTTTTTTTTTTTTTTTGTGATCGCTGCAGATAGCATCTCCACAATTGGCTTACAAGTAACGTATTCGTGTTACTAGCAGTTTCCAAACGTCACTTGGTCGACGGTTTCTTTTACTAGTCATTACGTCTCTGTATGTGTTAATTTTTTTGTATATGGTGGAATGTTAAGCAGCGAGCAAAAATAATGAATAAAAACATTTTATCACGTCATTTAAAATCTGATCATGAGTTGGTTTATGCTTACGGATCCCGCGTAGTTAGGTTACAAAATTTAACTTTTGCTCAAAAAGGCCAAAGATTGCCCTTCAAAAAAAAATACTACTTACAAACACTGAGCCCATCATTCCGTTACAAAGACTGGATGTAGGGAAATTATACTTGGAATAGTATATGGCGCCTCCCCACGCTAATAAATAATGGCTTCCAGTAGAATTCGATCTCTGTATTGACCACTGCGATTGAGATAAATGAAAAACGCTTCAAATCGGACTGCTAGTAGTGTTGTAATAATGCCGGTCGCCATTTTCCTAAACAGATTTTTGCATGAATCCTAATAAGGGAAATTTAGCCCTTCGAGTAAATATTTAGTTCAGATTCTCTAACGAAATATTTTCTGGTCTCAGCTCAAATACACAGGAATGGGGTTACGCATAACCCCCCCCCCCCAACCCAACCGTCCACCCCAAAAACTTGTCCAGAAAGGTGAAAATATTCGTGAACTTAAGAACTTTTGCAACATTCTTAAAAACATAATGTTACATTCGAATGCATTTTATTTCTGTTCTTCGGACATGCATTTAAAGAAACCATCACAAGATGAAAAAACAGCTTCCAACTCTTTAAAAAGTGAACATTTTTAATTACTGTTTATAGTTAACATTAACTGTTGTTTCTTTTGATATTTCAAAAGCTCATTGCCTACTAACCGTACACGTTTTAAATTCTTGTTTGGCTTTTATTTTGCGTTAATTGTGCCCCCATGAGCCAGATGTAATGATTAACTAGGTCATCTAGTAAGCATGAATCTATCAAACTACACTATTAAAATCATACAAATCTTGACAGTTACGCTTATACCTAATGTAATATAAAAAACGCTTTTATTTCGAAAGTCAAGACCGTTATTGATTCAAATATTTTGAAGTTCACTGCCAGCATTTGTGTACTTTAACAAATGCCATTAGTGTTCGTTTCGCCGTGTCATCGCTTTTCCCAATCCCCCTAACACACAAACCTTCGCCAATATCTCAACGAAGCGGTCGCAATAAAAATCATTCCTGTACTCCTCAAACACTATAACATCAAAAAAATCATCGTCCAAATACAAACGTAAAACTCCAAAATCAGGATAAAACACCCTTGCGCCTTTGAAAATTATATTACAACCAAGAGCTTTTACAAACACTGGACAGGCCCAGCAGATATAACTGATTCCTTTTATGCATGTGCCCTGTCTCAATCCAATCACTATGCCGTTAAACTACCGTCTTATACCAACAATTTAAAGCCTCAATCATCGACGGGGATTTTTTTTCTCCTGAGGTTGAGCGTTTAATTACCTGCACACCAGCTATAGAGACGTTAATCGGCAGAGATATATTTTTTTCCTGAGGTTGAACGTTTAATCACCTGCGCACCAGCTATAGAGACGTTAATCGGCAGGGATATTTTTTTCCCCTGAGGTTGAGTAGTTTAATCACCTGCGCACCAGCTATAGAGACGTTAATCGGCAGGGATATTTTTTTCCCCTGAGGTTGAGCGTTTAATCACCTGCGCACCAGCTATAGAGACGTTCATCGGCAGGGATATTTTTTTCCCCCGAGGTTGAGCGTTTGATTACCTGCGCACCAGCTATAGAGACGTTGCGCAACTTCACGTGGGCCGGAAGATGGCCACTCTGCGTTTTGAAGTTCGTGATTTATTGCTCGGCCAGAGTGGTTTGCCCCGTCACGCGACTGCATAGCCCGAACTATTGTTTATTGTTCAAGCCCAGAAGTCGGCGACTAAGTGGTAACTTAGGTTGTATTGGATTGTACAGTGAGTGCCGTGAATACGTGTGTCGACAAAGATCTTGGCCCAAACGAGACGCAAACCACTAGCTGGACATTCACAAGTCTATCCTACAAATCCACATTAAAATTATTACTATTTATATTTTTACGATTTAGAAGTGTTGGTTTGGCGGGGTACACTCAAAACATTGGAACCAATGGAAGTTGTTACAAATCAGCGCAGTTGCTGCAAATTAATTGATTATCGCCCTGCCCAACTTTGTGTGGGAAACATTTTGGTTAAGTAGCACTAGTAACCAATGCAAAATAATTTCGGTTCGTCACAAAACAATGTGTCAACGGGTAATTTACACGAAATAATTTGAGACTGCTGCACTGTATAATTATTTAATTTCCAGTGCTTCTGCAATCATTGGGAACATTATGTAGGCCTAATTATTTCGATGACTGAAATTCGTTTATAGAAAGATGATTTACACTTAACAGCAGTAATTTCTCCTACTTCGAGCTCTAATACTCAATGAGTTTCACAAAGTAGCTATTTCCAATACCAAGCAGATTATGAACTGAACTACCCGGGAAAATATATTTTTTAACTGAAAATCATTTAATCAACCTTAAAATAAAAGGTACAGATTTAAAAAAGGTAGAGGCAGTAAACCCAATCCTCGGATTAATAATCTTTGGAAATTAATAAAATTATGATTCAAAAAATTAATTTATCTGGAATGAAAGCTAGGCTACCAAGGCCTTCTTCGCTCTCTGATTGACGTAGAAGTCGACAACGTATGATTTGGAAAAGCATGTTTTAAATAGGACCTCCGCTGAAAATAAATGCTTTCTACGCCCATGCCGATAACAGCATGAACGTCTGCGATATCAATAACTTTGTAGAATGAGGAATCGACCTTATGAGACAAGCACTGCGGCCTGGCAGGTGGAATGGACACGAGGGTAGTAGGATGAGTGGTGACGTGTGCAGGGCAGTGCGTGAGGTGTAAAAGAGTTCCGAACGACGTCGGCAGGAAGAGGTGAGGCGGCGTGGTTCGCCACATGTCATGTTAGTGAACTCTTCTCCTTCTGCTTCGCTTGTCACCCCCACCCCTCCACCACGACTATGCGTGGACCAATCCCCCGGCGAGCCATTATCCGCTTACATCTAACTCGCCCCTGCTGCGGGCTTAACGTGACCTCGGAGCACGCGAGTGGAGTCAACGGATCCCGCCATATCTCACCCGGGACCGCAGAAGAGCCGAGCAGACAGAGGAGGAACTGCCGCATACTGGCTACGAACGTAGGGGCCATAAATACTGTTTCACTTGGCCAGGGAGGATGCGGAAGGATGTCGTTCGCCAAAAAGGTTCCTGGAAACGAAACTGCTGAAGTGAGCGGTTGCGAGGTATGTTGGTGTTTGGCTCTTTTCTGCTACTCGTTCCTTCCTAGTTTACACGTCGGCCACCTACTACTGACGGATAATGGGACCGGAGTGATTTGTCCCCATGCTCCTACACTGTCGGCAGACGTCTGAGCACAGAGTACTTACCAATACAGATGTGAAATAGCCGCTTTCGTCGTGCACGCCAGCAAAACGGCGTCACTAGCCTCCGAAATCGGCGCCTGGGGCCCTATTCTCTTACTTGAGCTTGCTTAAAGACGGTCAACGTGATCGTCTTTATCATAAAGAGGGCGATAACGATGGTTACTCGTGGGCGTCTTCATGTGGTATTCTGTGAGCCATAACCTTTATTGATATATCTGTGCAAAGACGTACGTTTGGCAACGCAGCTGGTTGTGTTCTGAAATCAACGATCTGCTTGT
Source organism: Clitarchus hookeri (assembly GCA_002778355.1). NCBI lineage: Eukaryota > Metazoa > Arthropoda > Insecta > Phasmatodea > Phasmatidae > Clitarchus > Clitarchus hookeri. Next base: position 700,234 of record NQII01000163.1, read on the forward strand.
TGAATTATTTTTTTTTTTCGTCATTGCAGAATGCACTGTGTCACAAATTTTGTTATTATAGTAAAATTTTAACTATAAATGAAATTAATTCTTTAATACATTATTGAACAATACTTCTAAAATAAATTTACTTCTTTCTATGCATACAAGATTTCAGGTGGTACCTACTAGTTCCCTTTGAGCATCACGAGATAGCAGCACTGACCCGTGACCGAAACCGTCACTTCGTAGTGACGTTAAAGCGAGAGTGTCATTCGCGAATATAAAATATACTCCTTAAATGTATTCCAGACAGCGTTTATTTGTGCGTAAATATAACAGAATATGAAATTTCTCATGTTTAGGGCATTTTAAAACGTTTTATTTTATGTAAAGACGTATTTATAGAAAAAATCTCACAATACGTCTGCCATTTTCAATCCACTTTCATTCATAAAGACACCTTGTTGACCGGTATTTTATATAAAGACAGTCACAAGGCATTCGAAAGACCATCATGGAGACATATTGAGTTACAGAATACAATTTCGCCTCGTAAAGATAGTTATGCGATAAAAGACTTTATATGAAGACAGTAAAAAGTTGGAGAATAGGGCCCCTTGTAACTTACTTGCCAGCCGGCAGTACAGCCAGTAGGGAACCTTTCACAGTATGTAGTTGCCAACACGACACAAGGAACGTTCCCAGAACCTCGAACAGCCAATCACATCTAAAGAACCGTCACGTAATTTCGTCTCTGTTTACTTATCTACCCTGTGAACTGGGGACGAGATTTCCCTCATGCTCGCTAGTCTATAGCTCGTCACGGACCGGTCTGTAGCTAAGCGACGACAGAACGGCCCGGCAGCATATGCGCCGTCCCACAAACATCAAGTAACAGCAGTAAGGACGCACCACCTGATGGTTTGTGAGACAGCTGACAGCGTGACAAGCGCTACGCACGCACCCCCCCCCC
>NQII01000163.1:701198-719584 GCA_002778355.1 Clitarchus hookeri
TCACACTTCTCTTCGCTTGCGAATTCTCCTCTTTCCCTCTCTGAGACTTGCCCAGATACTTACTGGTCTCCACCAACCCGCAGCCCAGGTCAGATTGAAGGTGAACTCATGGTGGCAGTTGGTTGAAAATGCACTACTCTCCCAATGGTGATAGTAGCGAAAAGGAAAACAGAACAATGGGAAAAGTTATACGTGATGCCCTGGAGGGCCTTAACGCTAAGAGGGATGAAAGTCCTTTATCTATGTAATGTAATGGCCTGCTTCACGTCGCGTGTGTGACGGGTGTCTCGACGGTTGCGAGCAGTCGCAATACGCTCAGCATCCTCCGGCTCCTGCTGGATGCACCGAGTGTGCAGTTGCCAGCAGCAATCACCAGCACAGCTTCCAAGGATTTGCCAAGACGCCATTGCAGATGCTGGCCAAGCCCATTGGAGTTGAGTTGAGTAGAGAGTTTTGGGCGGCTCTTAACAACGAGGTCTTGAGAGCCGATCCAAGCCCATTGGAGACTGCCAAGCATGTAATAACATGTCTGCTCCGAATATAGGAAGTCGTGTATGGGTTTCGATGTTCCAGTCCACCCCCATCTTTCCTTGCCTGCTAAAACAACGTAGCTTGAAAATCATGTCACTTGGTTTGGTGGATATCATCTCATAGTGCATCCCAAATATTTATAAGATGTGTACAAGTGCATCGATCTACATCTTGATGTGTAGTCTGAATGACCACAAGCCACTTGATGAAGCTGTCTGGAGGCACAAATTATCTCTTTCTGTAAATCAAAAATGAATAACACATTCTCAAAACATAAAAGGAAGAGATCTTACATCAATAATTCCTGATAATTCTAAGGCCAGAACATCTCCTGCTATCCTCTCATCCGAAGCTGAATATTTTACTTCGGAATGTCAACCCATCACCTAATCCTTCGTCTTTTTGTTTTTATTCAGTTATCGCACAACAGGTTCAATTCCCCAACATCGCCATTGCTGTGAATTACCTAGAACCACTTTATGACTTAATATAAGATATTTACTTTAGATATGCCACCTGTGAGTACAATATGTATATGGTCAACTGCTTCACTAATGGCAATTTCTTGGAGTACCTCCTGCAGGAATATGTAGTCACCATCAGCACTCTCTCACTTCCAAAAGAAGACAACATTTTCCAGATCAAAGGGGTCTTTCTGCAGTGAATACACTTTGACAAAGGGAGTATGAATGTTTTTTTTTTTCGGCCAATCTGGTTACCAACCTGCTTCACTCCAATCCAATGTGAAACACGTGGTGATTTAACTTGTCTTTCCTCCACAGATCTCTAAACTCATACCATCATTGTAACCAATGGACAAAAATTTCTCTTCCGATGCTCCCAGTGGCGACAAGTGTGCTCACATGATCTCCAAGATAGTGCATTTGCATTGATTAGAAGCTTACTGAGTCTGCAGTGTATTTCAAAGTTGTGTCGGTGCTGTATCCATCGGGCTATTTGATCTAACTTTTGAGGTTTTAGACATTATTACACACTTTGCCATAAAACTTTGTGCACCAATGAGGTACTGCTGCATTCGAATAAAATTCATTGGTATGGTGGTACGAAAAAATCAATGAAGCTATTACAATATCGTATCATCATGACAATTCCATATCCACCTGCAGCAAAAATCACTTCTAGTACCTTGTAGAACTTCTTGGAATAAAACATACACTCTCTTTGTTATCCTGCGGCAGATTTTCTCAGAGTTGTTGCAAATTATGTTCAGAATCACGATCACTTCTACAATGAAGAAGCTAGCGTTCCATCTGTTCTCACAAATGTTTGGTGGATGACACATCAGATGAATGGACAGCAATGGAATTGTCGAAATACAACATAAACACTCCTTAGAAATCCAAGCTGTGTGCGGGCGAGCGTTATCTTCCTGGGAACTTGCTCTAGAGAACTTAACAAGAAAAGGTAGCAAGCACATGGGGTAGCAGCACGTCTTCAGCGTATCGCTGTGCATTCAATGAATCTCATATCACTACCAGTAGTGAACAATAACCAAATGCGATGACTCCTCAGATCATCACGCCAGTATGAGGGGAAATGTGTCATTACAAATTAAAGCAGGATTCTCCAGACTGCAGCACAGTAATCATCTGTCCCCGGAGAAAAATGTGATCCATCACTAAAGACAACGCCATCGTACGTTGTTCTCTACCGACACCACTGCAAATGGGGGCGAGAATGTAGAGGTGTTAATGGCACAACATATAAATGTCGTCAGGATCGCAAATTTGCCTGTAATAGGAAATGTAAATGCTTCTGGTAGATATGCAGCACTCTCTTGACACAGCCACTTGTCGCTGCGCTGGATAGTAGACAAGGAAGCCACTGGCTCTGCTAGTGCCTGTCTGAAAATGGAATTAACGCCCTTCTGTGTTCTGTCGAGATCATCCAGAACCGCTCTGCTGTGCGTGGAGGCGTTCACGTGCACATTGCTACCACCATAATTTGTCTACTGTTATGATTCAGTAAAGGCGGACAATCCTAGCGAGCAGCAGCGACGTGTTGGTATCTAAACCAGGCGAAGAATCCCAGACACATTACAGCAATAATAGTTTATAAACCACATCAGCGGAGCTCCCCTCCCAGCGGCACGGTATTTGGGACAATTACGCCACCAGAAACTGTACAATACGGCAACACTTTGTACGCGGGGTCTGACAGCCTGTCTGTGGACCCACGTCGAGATGAAGCCATCAAGATGCAGCTTGGCGTGTCGCTTTCCGACTCACCACTCAGCCTACGGCGATGGTATCATTCAGGTTAGTTATACCTTGTAATTGATTAGGATCTCTCTCGCCAATAGCTTATAATTACTGTAACTCCTAAAAAGTGTATTAAATATCTCTTCTGTCTTCATAACTAACTTCAGTTCTTTCCTAACAATAGTATAAACCTTCCATAGTCCCTATACACAAGTACAAAATATTATAAGCATAACACTACGAATTCCGAAAGCACCAAATAAAGAGAAAGTCGGCGAGCCATCCACCATGCAGTTCACTGCACTAATATCTGTCCTCTCTCAAACTTCATCAGTGGGTTGTACTGCTGTCTCGTACGTCCTCTTGGAATGCAAGTCGCTCATTTACCACGCCTGGCAAGTACCGTAGCTGTCAAATCGCTTGTGCTGTTATGAGGCTATGACAGCGCCTTCGTGCAACGTACTGTACATGTATGCGCCGTCGCACCAAAATTATATAATTTGGAAATTAACCATGGATGTGCTTTTTATAATTTTACAGTTATCGAATGACTTTGGAAGAATAATCACAAATTTTTATAGCAACGAGTGTAAGTAGGTAAAATTCTGCACGATAGGTTCGCACATAAAAAGTCTGACGTGTGGTCGAAGGGAAAGTAGAAACTTGTATGGGAATACGTTCGACAAAGTCAAAAGTTTAGTATGTAGAAGCATGCGAGGGTAAAATGTGTTACTGTGTGGTCATGAACCATGAAGGGTAGGAAGTGTAGGGATGGAGCAAGATGGGTAGTAGTAAAGCCCTTTATATATTATTTTTATGTCAAGCTTGTGTATATGTGTTTGTTTCTGCCTTTGTGAAAACAGCATGTTCCCAGTTGTGTGGAAGGTAACTGGGGCGTGGATAGCTCATTTCAAAGCGACACAGGACGTCCTTATGAACGTATGACCAGTGTCCTCTTGTTAACGAGTTACATAACTGATTATATCAGTAGTTGTTAGTGGGTGCATCCTTGTTTGTGTACGTTCTGTTACTGAACAAATACCTGGAGTAGTTGCTTTTAGTCCCAAACCATCGTTGGCATCTACCATACCAGCTAAAATCAATTCATGTTGTCAGACAGTCAACGATGCAGCATGTGACGACGTATATTCAGGCGCAAGTTAGGCATTTCGAATATAACAATTCAAGCAGAATTTTGGAAGGCCTGTAATGTGGATCCGGCCCAAGACAGGACAGAGACTTTATTGTTTTGAAGTTAGGTGTCTGGCCGGAATAGTAACAAAGCCCTGCCTACGCCGCTGTGACGACCACTGCGAGTGTGCACGGAGGTAGTCACGCGACTGTACGACGTGACGCGCAGGAAGAAAGTCGCGGGGCGGTGCTTGCTCGGAACGAGGAGGGGAAGTGTACGATACAAAGATAACCCCGTCAACCCTCGCCTCGGGCGGCGAACGACGAGACGCGCGTGAAAAAAAAAAAACTTGTAACAAATGCNCGGCTGCGGGGGTAGCTCGCGGCCCCGCCGTGACTCCTGCCGTACGCAATTAGCGCCGTGAGGGCGAGGCATTAACGTCCGCGTGAATATACCGTACGTCCCCGGCACGAGGCCTTTGTAGCGCGTAATTCGTGCTGGTAACGAGCCCACCGCGCTGTCGCAGCCACGCAATTATAAGTGAATTAAGAGTTAGTAGTCCGGGTATATTTCCTCTACGTTCGTTGTTTACGCATTTGCGCGTGTCTCGGCAATTAAATCTCCTGGGGATACGACAGTTTTTCCAGAAAAGATAAAGAAACAACTATCCAAGCCCTACAATTTTGTTTTTTTATAACATTAAGGTTATTATAAAATAAAATAAAAATCGCGAAAATGGCCAAACGTTGCACTTGTATAGCTTTCCCTCGCAGTTTCCTTAACAGCTAGGCGAAAAGTAAAACGGCGCGGTCGTAGTTTAATATGTGGGTTTCCATCGCGTGTAATATAATCCCACTGTTACAGATCTCGTTTGCACAGGGGAGCGTAACAACGGAGGCACTGCACGCAGGTTCAGCGCCTTGTGCGTAGGGGCGACGGGGCGCTGGTCGCGCGTGTTATTATCGCCCTTATCGCTGTGCCTCAAAAGCGCGGGGGGGGGACATCTCGGGGGCCCATGTACTCTCTTCGCTTGCTTGCGCATGCGCAGAAAACAGATGATCCAAAAAACGGTTCGATATGTTGTACAGGCTATTCACGGTAAAGTGAGCATTTTGGAAAACCCTCTCATTTGGAGTAATAGTCAATAAATATATTTTGTTTTAGCCTTAGACATCAACATCCGAGTGCAGTGATTATATACACCGTGTTTATTACTTGCATGGCATTATTTATTTAAAAAGGTTGTTAAAGGATTTAAAAAATGGCTGAAAGGATGAAAGTAACTAGGGCCTCAAAAGTGCTCACTTTACCGTGAACCGCTTGTAGTGGTATCTAGACACGAAAAACATTTAAGAACAGTTTCGTGCGCGAAGACGAGCTTCAGGTTCTCATTTTAACTCTTAAGGATCATTTTTTTGGGCGTGGAAATAGTTAAAACGTGTGTTTTCAGAACCAACTTTGGCTGGGAAATTTTCTATGGAGAAAGTTCAGAGCTGTCTGTAGACTCGCGTCATACTTTTGTCTCTATTGGCGTACCATAAAGATGTAGGGTTGCCGCTTAACATCACGATTAGGCGAGTCGCCGAAGTAAAGACCGCGCGGCAGTCGAGCGCCTCGCACGTAGTGGCGATGAGGCAAGTGGCGAGCGAGCGAGAAATAGGCCTTACAGCACGCGCGTTTCGAGGTCTCGAAAGCTCAAAACAGCTGCAGGCAGACGGAACCTTTGACCCTTTCGCCGCCGCTGTACACAGCCGTGTACACTGAAGAGCCAAAAAAACTGGTATAGGCGTGCGTATGCAAATAGCAGAGGTATGGAACCAATCAGAGTAACGCGATGCGGTCGGCAGCTAGAACGGTTACTGCTGCTACAATGGCAGGTTATCAAGATTTAAGTGAGATTGAACGTAGTGTTATAGTCGGCGCACGAGAGATGGGACATAGCATCTCCGAGGTAGCGATAAAATATGGATGTTCACGTACGACCATTTCACGAGTGTAGCGTGAATATCGGGAATCCGGTAAAACATCACATCTTCGACATCGCTGCGGCCGGAAAAATATCGTGAAAAACGGTACAAACGACGACTGACAAGAATCATTAAACGTGACAGACGTGCAACCCTTTCTCAAATTGGCGCACATTGGATTTGTGGACTTCCCTGCAGGATTCATGGCGTGAATTGCCTCCTGCATACCTTCAGGCATTAGTCGAGTCCATGCCGCATCGTCTTGCGGCACTTCTGCGTGCTTGGGGGGCCCTACACGATATTAGGCAGGTGTACCAGTTTTTTTGGCTCTTCAGTGTACAAACTGCAAAGTCAGCCAACTTTTATAGTCTCTGTACACGGCAGGGAATCACAACAGATAGGCTTCAGCCTGTTTTGTGATCAAGAGAATTTATTTGCAGAAGTCACGAATCGCTACTGGCTAGGCTGGCACACTGATGAGCTAAAAACCCAAAAGGGGGTGCTTTTTTTTTTCTTCCTAAAAGCTGTTCGCGGTAAACTGAGCTCTTTTGAAAGACCCGCTTAAGATCTACTTGTATTAACATTGTGTATCCTTCTGCCAAATGTAATATTAACTTTGCCACGCGCCTAATCACTTTATCCATGCATCAGAAATTGGGGAAACTATTGAAAAAAAGTAAATATTTAAAAATGTTGCTTATCCTCAAAATTTATAAAGAAATAGTTTTAATATTTACAATTTTTTTCCCTCGAATTTTAAATTCAGCGATAAGACATGGAACTACTTTCCCTCTGTTGTTATCAACTTTACTGAACGCACGCCAGTAAGTGTACCTGTTAAAGTATATGCAGGTAGACGCAGTGACATTTTGTAAAGCTTGATTTGAAAAGTATTCAATCAACCGTGAACAGTCTATAGTTGACACAGCAACGTGCAATGCTTGGATTTTCACATTCTAAACTCAAATCAGTGCGCAGCCGCCCACAACGCGTGGGATAGGAGTGTAAATGGGGCGATTTTACCCAAGTTCCTAATCTCCGAGAACCCCGGGGTCGCGGTGGCTGAGCGGTTAGACTGCTCGCCTCCCACTGAGGTGAATCGAGTTCAATCCCCGGCCGGGTCACCCCCGGATTTTCGCAAGTGGGAATCGTGCCGGACGATGCCGCAGGTCAGCGGGTTTTCTCGGGGATCTCCTGTTTCCCCTTCTCTTGCATTCCGGCTCTACTCCATTCTCACCTCATTTCACCTTCATCGGTTCTCAAGACCTCGTTGTTCAGAGCCACCCAAATCTCTCAACTCAACTCCAAGGACCCCTCCAAGATTCTGGTAGTAGACTGAATTTTACATTACAGTCATCTTGACATTATAGCGACCTGCGTAAGATCGTTGGCTGTCGCAGGACTGAAAAGTTACGTTTCTCCTTTGGGCTGTATTGTGCGTGTTTCGGTTACTTTTATTTCCAGATGTTGCCGTCTCATACGGTCCACCAATCGCGAGTCAGATAAAATGCGGTTCCTTTAGCAAACGTCGACGTCCGTTTGTTCGCAGTCCAGCCTGGCATTAAGTAAAACCCTTCGAAATTTCCTGGTCTGTAATGATCAGTGTCTCGGGGCATTATAGATCACTGGCAAACCTGTGGAACTGGGCTACGAGAGCGATAACGGTAGGTTTTCACTTTCTTCCGTTGACCAATTTTCGACCAATTTCCACCGGTTCGCATTTACAGAGCGTCGGGGAACACGTTTTCTCCCCGGGAACAGGCACGTGTGTTTCTCGAGCGAACCTGAAGCAGAGACATTCCCGGGAAGACACGACACACGCTCCACCGTCCAGTCCGTGTGTCCATGATCGAGGAGATGCCGCGTATGAAATATACAGGTTGTCAGATAATTCGCGAATACGGACTGCCCCGCACGTAACTGTGATCAAAACCAAGTATAAAATACTCGTTGGTATGAATGCACAAGGTCCTTCGTTTACCAGAAAAACGACACGGAAGGTCCAAAAACCATTGTAGCAAACATGTGGTATTCCAATTAGATAAAGGCGAGGTGATGTGGCGATGGTGCAACTAATGTGTCGGTCGTAAGACATACGGCGAGGGAAGGAGCCGATCTCAGTAGTGTCAAAGAGGCCATGGAGTTCACATGCAGTGAGTACTGGGACATGGCACATGGCAGTGGCGATGGGTGCATCCGACGGCCAAGCTCCGTGCATGCTGCATGCATACAACGTGCGGAAAAGTGCATTAATGGCGATACACTGTCTTTCACGTTGGAGGCCAAACATTTTAGAGATTCAGATCTTCTTGCAAAAGATTTTGGCATATGCCATGTAAATATTGGCAGAGTATGTCAACATCTGCATAATTTCATCACATTCAGCAGATGAAAGAGTAGTTCACGAACATCTCGCAGATCGGATTCGACTTTATTTCTCTAATATCGGAGGCCTTTCTGTCCATGCGCGTACAACGTAATTTTTTGATTAATTAGCAGAAATTTCATCATTTTGAGATTTTTATCCAGGCAAACATTACGTATTGCGTCACTTCATATAACAGAGATCCGCGGATTTCCAGTTCACAGTCTCATTTAACCTGTCATCAACCACCTCCTTTTTTTTTCTACCCTCTACATCATCTTCTGTTGTCCCCAATTCCTTCACACTCTTATGTATGTTGCGTTACCACATAAAGGTTGCCCTCCTTCTGTTTCTGCCTTCAGTTTTCCATGTCTCTGCCGTCTTCTATGATATTCTGTTGTCCGTCCTTTCTACATGACCGTACCATTATAACGTTTTTTTTTGCACATTTTTATAAACTTGTTATCGACCTCACTTTTATACTGGAAGACTAGTCGGAAGAGTACTTACAAACTAAAGTTACTGAAATTAGCTACTAAATGTGTCACAGACATGTATGGCCTTCCCGGGGTTCGAACCCAGAACCTTGTTACAGCGACCTTGGCCATTGAGATCACTTACGACGAAAACCTCTGACTTATTCCTCCGCTCTTTTTTTTTTTGTAGTAATATTGCGGTAAGTTTTTGTTATTTTCGCGGGGAAAGTTTTCCCGAGACATTTGGCACCCTTGCAGTGGTCCGCCCGTGAGACAACGCACAGACTTCGTCGTGTTAGGAGTTGTGTTATGAAGAGGAGAAGGGGCGAGGGGCACCGGCCGTACTGGAAAAAGTCTACGTATTTGTTTCCTCCATTGTCTCGGAATCCCGCCACCGGTTTATATTTAGCCCTGCCGCCAGTCCGCCTTGGAGTCTCGTTGCCGACTTATTTCCCCTTCCCTGCTTTTCTTCGCTGTTTTATGAGGTCGCGGCGTACACAATGGGGGAAGGAATACAACGTTCCTGTTCGACGCTGACGGCCGAGACTGATGGCCGCTCCGGCCAGTCGGGGATATTTCTCGCGCGGCACTGCTTCTGCGCAGTTACGGTTCCAGCGACCAACTAGGTTTAGGCGGCTGTTACGGGGAGGGGGCAGTCCCCGCCGTCTTGGATTTACGGCATTTTCGCCGTAACTTACATCATAGACTTCATATTTTATTTTGGGTGTCGACAAAACATAGGGCATTTGTTTTGCGCGTATTTTCTGTAACCGAAGGAAAAAATTACCTATTTATTGCCGGCAGTCACCAGTCAAAAATCAATAAACGCGGTAGAGTTGTATTAGGTGCATAAAGCTTTAGAAACTATTATTTATGCCATGTCATGAGAAAAATTTTGTTAAACATCCTTAAATGGAACTTATGAAAAAAAGAGTGAAAATCCAAGATGTCGAAGACTGATCCCCCTTAACATCGTGGTCTTGAGAGCCTATAAAGGCGAAACGAGGTGGATACGGAGCAGCGCCGGAATGCATGGGTGGGATAAACGGGAGATCCCCGAGAAACCCCGCCGACCAGCGGCATCGTCCGGCACAATTCCCACGCCTGGAATCAAACCCGGTTCGCCTTGGTGGGAGGAGAGTGCTCTAACCGCTATGCCACCGCAGTACCTATGGATGTTATGATGATATCACTAGAAGCAGAAGAGAAATTCTGACATTTGAAGTTTTAAAACGCTGTTATACAAGAATATTTTATATAAGATGTTCACGGGTCGAGTAAAAAATTTTGACATCAAGTTTTTAAGGAGGAAGAAACTGCTTTTGTAACTGCACTTGTACTACAGTAAACAGTGCCATGTGGGCTCCCAGTTACGCCGGCAGGGAATTAGCCCTTTAATTCCCGCATTAAGGTGGCCTTCTGAGTAGGCCGCCCAACGGTCATCGGAGCTCTAGCAGCAAACGTTTTATTACGAAATCGTCCAAAGTGTCTGAGCGAGATGTGCTTACGAATAGCATTTAAGAAACGTTACGAGCCTGCGTACGTTTTTCAGTTCCTCCATTTCTCTCTAAAGCATGTTTTTTGTGATAGTGGAAATGGCGCAAACGGGTGATTTCGAGGTCATTTTTAGGTGTCAACATCCCGGTACAAAACATTAAGAAATTAATAGGGACGTGCATCAAACCTTTATTTTTATTACTAAGTCAAAATGGTAGAGTCTGAGCTGAAAGTCTCACAGAGGCGCGTTATCGACGGCAAGACTGCACGCCAGTTCAGTGCTTTGCGCGTAGAGGCGATGAGAGAGTTGATGCGCATGTCTCGGTCGCCCCTAGCGCTCCCACGCTTTTAGGCCTCAGACGTGAAAAATTACTTCAACCAGGCGGCTACCCTTAATTTATAATTTTTAGTTTTGTAATTTACAATTTATTTTATGCGTGCTGTACTTAAGCTGGCAAAGAACTTGTACCGTTATCACAACCAATGAGCTGTAGTCTTTGTGCTCGAAGATAGTGATATGAACCAGTCATAACGCAGAGCATTAGCACGGTTTGTGAATCAGTAACACGCGGGGAATATCACTGGGCACCCGAGTCTCGCAGAATGCAGTACTGGTCAAATACAACCTTCCTGTGCAACATGTTGGCAATTGTCTGCTATGGGCATGCAAGATTTAAGTAAAACAGTTATCAGTCTTAATGTGTTGCGAGTGTAATGTTTAAATTTACGACTTTTCAAGTTGGGGACTTTTTGTTTTATACCTATTAAAGTGTGAACTTGCATATTATTACCACTTTTACATTTCTCACAATTTCACATTCTTAAGCATGAATGTAGTCTATTTGTAGGATGTTCACGGTAAACTGAGCACTTTTGACAGCCCTGCTTAATACTGCTTGAATGCACACTGTGTATTCTTCCACCATATGTGTGGACCTGATAACTTTATTCATGCGTCGGACAAGCGAAACTGTAAAATTATTAGAAAAAGTAAATATTTTACAGATTTGCTACTACTTACACTTATGTGGCATTAAGAAAAACCGTAAAACAAAATTAATGATTTCAGTATTCACAAATTTTTACGCAACGCATTTAATTCATCGTTAACACACGGAACTTCTTTCCCTTAGTTGTCGCCAACTTAATTGGGCGCATGCCAATCAGGTTACCCGGTAAAATGTAGGTAAGTAGTGGCAATGGTATTTTTCAAAGGTTTATTTCAAAAGTGTTCATTTAATCGTGAACAGTTTTTAGGTCCAGCCAGGGTATTGTAAACTTTGTGTGTGATGGAAGGATACAAAATGAGGAGAAGTAGTTCAGCGGAAGGCAGGAGATAATCCTCAGTCATGACGGATTAGCGATTAGACCGCTCGCCTCCCACCACGTCGCACCGGGTTCGATTCCCGGCGGGGGCCCGCTCCCGAATTTCCGCACGTAGAAATCGCGTCGGACGATGCTGCTGGTCGGCGGGTTTTCTCGGGGATCTCCCCCCCCCATCCCCCCGCTGCTCCGTACTCACCTCGCTTCATTCACCCTCGTCGGCTCTCAAGGCCTCGATGTTGGAACCTCGGCTTCGCCTATCATGCAGAAATTCTTCGTTTTCGTGTCATAAATTTCAGTTTTAGAGGTATTATCGGAAATGTTTGATTATAGAACGTTTACAATTTACTAGTTGTTTGATAATTTTATATCTAATTTGCACCGTGTGTTATTTCCCTTTTTTGCAAAAAGGCAGGAACTTATTTAACTTTACTTATTGAACTTATTGTTCCCGACTTTTTACAACAAGCAGATAACACACAATTAAAATTACGCACAAAAATACTATAAACAACTCGTAAAATGTAAAATTTTCTATAATCGTACATTATCAGTTATTACTATATTTCAGACTTTGTGGCGCGAAAATGAAACGTTTCTGTAAAAGCTGTGAAGTCGAGCCGTAAGTGGCACATAAACCTCTCCACTCCACTCCGCTCAGCAGAAGTTAGGATTGCTGACCCTNGGGGGGGGGGGACTCCGGTGTCTCGCTCCTCCACGTGACTCCCTTATTTAATCAGCTGTGCACTCTAAAAAAAATTTCTGCTAAACTACCCAAACTGAATTGGAAGTTTTTAACCCGTATATCGCGTGGAAATGACGCCACACATCATCTGGCTACGAAATAAATATGGAATGTTTAGCGTCGCTGCTGTTCGAAGTCGGGAAGTTCCCTACGTTATTTAACTCTTTCCTGAGAAAGCCTAGGAACGCTAGCATGAATGTATGGGGAAATAACTTCACCATTCGCGCTTTCTCTCTCTACGTATACGCTCGTGTGGTAAATATCCGAATTGTTTCTTGGAGTGAGGTATTTGTGAACGAGGCGGCTGTGTTCGGTCGACTAAATAGCCGCTGTGATATGGGCGGAGCCGGACTATCTATTGCGTCTTGTCGTCGTAAAGGCCACTCGGAGGGCTCGCTCAAGCGTTAAGCTCGCTTGACGAGCAAGGCCGGAAGGGCGACGACGGTTCGCTCCGAGACCTCCGACTCATGACCCGACAGTTTACAAGCCCGGAGCCGGATACCACGTGGTTAGGAACCCACTGTAATCCCACCGTGCGACGTACGTAGAACAGCAACTCCGAATTTTCTATTTGCTGCTTAAAACTGTTCAAGACCCAAAATAGCTTTTTTTCCCCGGACTTTGATGATATTTTATGTTATTTCGACATATCATAAAGAATTCCGCATTATTTGAAAATCGCTCATGATTTTTAAAAAAAATTTATTCGTATAAATTTTAAAAAGTTATTTTAAGACGAAATTTGCGTTTTAAATAAAGTGATAACTTAAGTCCCGTGAGTGGCTAGTTGCAATTTGTTTGAAATCCAACACTTGGGTTACCTGCGGTAACGGTTTTAATTCTAAACCTTTTGACTTGAATTTTTTTTTATAAAGTTAAAATTGAAATTCTGGCAAATAACACAACAAATTTATAAAAAGATAATATCCATGGCATTATGACGATACGGGCAATTATTCTATACTATGGCCGAATGTGTTAACTTTGTTCAGTTGCGAGAATTGTACGGAAAAAAACCGTAAATATAAAATTCATATATATGTTTTTATTTTTTTAAGTAATTTCCTACCATTGCCATACATTTACAGGCTATTATTTCATGTCACAAAGAAAAATTTATAATATGCTAAAAGCTTATAAAATAATTTTAGTCCCTTGATAGTCTTCAAGCTACGCCATGCAAGCCAGCCGAAAATCCAGACCTAGGATTTGTGTTAAGTTCATCGCAACTACGCAATTTGCATTGCTGTTATTTTTTAATTTTCCGTGAAAAATCACCTTCGAATGAATCGTTTATTCAAGAAACAAGGAAAAATACACAAGTAGAAGCTTGGAATCTGTGCTATAACACTTTTAACAATTTAACTAAAATTCTTTACCCGTTTCGCAGATCATTAATGGCAAGGGTAATGCTGTGACTATGGCATAAAAAGTTGAACCTGCCCGAACAGGGAGTCGAACCCTGGACCCTTAAGTTAAAAGCCTAATGCTCTACCGACTGAGCTATCCGGGCTCACGTATTACTTAAATGTATAACTTGGAAAATTTAACTACATAGACAGAGAATTGTATTTTTTGTTTTTATTTATGTGTGTTACAAATTTTCTTATTTTATTTTTCAAATATTGATTTTGTTTTACATCTCTGTAGTATGTTTTGTTCTATGGTTTTGTTTTTTATGTATTTTGGACTCTATACAATTTTAAAAGACTTAATTTAATTTTTGCATTTATGTATTTTTTTCTTTTATTTAATATAAATATTGTAATTTGAAATATTTTTGTTGAGAATATTAGTTTAATTAGATCTGTATTTTGTTAGTTAGTTAAGTACATAGTTTTGTTTTGAATTTTTCGGTAGGAACGTCCAGTTGCTGCGAAGTTCGTGCCGAATATTTTAATTTGTGTCGGGGATGAAATAATTTGGGAGAGGAACTCTTTTTTTTTTAAATTGTTTATTTTAAATATTATTAAGATCGAACACTTTTCTGCGATGATTCACTGCCGACACAAAAATTTGTTACGTTCCGTTTGGAAGACGTTACGCCGAAAGCCGCGGCGCATTTTGAATGAAGGTACAGTGCGTTCCTATTCTCTCTCAGGCGGGCGGACCTGCCTCGTCACTCCCAGCGTTCAATGTATTGCTAGTCCAGAAGAAGAGTAGATTTGGAAGCGACCAATTTGAGACGATCAAGAGCCTCAAGTTAAAGAGAGATGCTTTTATGTGTAATAAATAGGTTTTGTGTTTTATTTTGAGTCGTTAGCAGCGGCAAGCGAGTTGCCATTTTTTTTTTCCGTTACCAGCAAACGAACTACAGTTAAAGTTTTCTTTAAGATGTTAATTGTTTTGAGACTGGCGATGGATATTACAGTTTTGTTTTGCCCACAAATACCCACGAGAGAAGGATTCTCTATATTCTACAGATTGGGGGGCACAGCTGGACACACTTAATTATATTTATTTTCAGTTAAACAAGTAACGAACTTTAAATTGAATTTAAGAAATTCGTGGTACTTCATAAACTTGAAAATAACTCAAATTAATAACAGAATTAACATTAATACAATTAATAATTTTATTGTGATCACTTTTAATCCCTACATATTTTCGTTCTACAATGTTTCCTGAGTTGAGTAGTGTGTCATGGTAAAGTGCATATCCTACATGATCCTGTCATTGAGTGTTTTTTTGTGTCACATACACGTCTACACTATGATCCACTAAACTATATACTTCCTCGAAACTTTCTAGACATCACGAAAACACTACTTACTATTCACGGAAGTGGTACACCCACGTATTCCAAACGTGTTAGAAATAAGCAGTTGACAGCAATTTGGAGATTCAAAATGTCAGAATGGACAGGCAACTAAGAATGCAGGCAAGAAAAAAATATTATCTGCTAAAGACTTGAAAACGAAAAGTAAACTACCGCAGATGCGATTCTGTGTTATGTGCCACAAGTACGTAACACAGACCTGCAAAATTTAGGTCCTTAAATACTTTTTTTCACAATTGATGGTATCCTGACATGTTTTGGAGATGATGAATACGAAACTGGGCTCAGTTTTTCTCTATCAAGTACCAATTTATTTCAATACGCCTTTGTACTGTAAGCCTATTTACTGTTGTTGCTCAATAATTCGGGGGTATATTATTGAAAAAAAAAAAACATTTGTTCATTGATATTTTATTAAAATTTTTCCAAAATGCTTAACTTTAATTATTGGTTTCTTTTAATAGCCATATAGTCCCTTTTTCTCTTGGTCATAAAGAAGCGGGTTTGGTTTTTCTGCTTAGTGCTCGGGTCGTCACTGTGAAGAGTGCAACGGAAGTAAACATAAATAATTATTCCAGATCTTTTTTTTCCCCTTCAAAATGAGTAGGTATGAAGTAAATAAGTATCTTAAAGATGAAAAATGTGCGGCTTACACTAGTCTGTTACATAACCTCAATTTGTGGGGAAGCCTTACGTGATAAGAGAATTAGAGTAACGTTTCCGAATTCAGCACACCAAAAAACGTATAAAAGAGGTAATCAATAAAGTTTTTTCATCGCAGGCCTGTGTAATTAGTTTGGTTGTACATTTTGCAGTAGTATTAAACCGGCAAATTTTAAAAATAGTTTATGTTGCTATTTGGTTAAAAGCAACGAAATAAGATACATTGCGACACTTAATTCAAGATTTCTATTAATTTCTTGCCTGTTAGATTGGGCCAATGTAGAGTGTATTGGAATAACAGCCTCTGGGTTACAGTTGTGTTTGTACTAGCGGTGAACTTGGCAGAAGTTACTGGGATTTTACTTCTAATTAAATGATATTTGTCAAGCGAAGAGGATGTGGCTTACCTGCGGTGCGGTCGAAGACCATCTCACGGCAGTGATCGTCTCGGTCGATGTTGCACTGGTAGACGGCCCCTCCCCGCTGCACGCTGGGCTGGGACCTCGCCTGGGCTTCTGGGGCGCCCACCAGCACCCTGCAACAACACGCACCCATCCTTACTTCACTTACCTCCACGCCACACATGCACAGCACGCTTACTTTGGCTTATTTATCATCGTCGCTAGACTGACGAAGTGTCGTCAGCGCTACAAAGACACTTTCACAAGGCAGTACTTAAAAGAAACGTGACTACAAATGCGCCCCTCTGATTAAAAAATTAATGCAGCTGTGTGCAAAGTGATTGCCCACTAAATAGTATAACATTTTGGTGTTTGATGTGACTGTAACAAACTTGCGTATTGTGTAACTATATGATATTGAGAAGGTAATGTGAATTGATAAAGTGGCGTTGAACACCGTTGCTGGCAGCCACTATGTGTGTCCGAGAATAATACGTGGACTTTATACCGAAAACAAACACGGCTGCTTGAAATCTCGTGCATCCTGTATCCACATCCTTCAAAGTAGTCCTCTGAGTTTGTCCGCGGTTCGTCAATGCGTGCTGCCTCACGTCTAACTGCTGTTTCCGTCAGATGGGATACGAGTGCATCCGTCCGGCTGTGAGCACGTTCCCTACGTCAGTTGTCGGATGACAGCGGTGCGAAATGGACGTAACCAAAGTCGAACAGCGTTCGTACATCAATATGACAGTACACCGCGGCCGCAATGCACGCGAATATCATACAGAGCTGCTGGAAGCATGGAGTAATCGCGCTATACCCTACCGTACAGTGGCGAGGTGGGTAGAGGCCGTTAAACAGGGAAGAGAGTCAACAGCCGACCCACCTCGCAGTGGATGTGCAATATCAGCTGACCACGACGTACGAGTGACTGTGGTCGATCAGTGCCTAATGGACGACACTCGCTGGACCGTTATGTAATTAGCCCAGTGAACAGGTATTCCTGCGTCGTCGGTGCGCCGAATTCTACGGAAGGACGTAAATGTACGGAAGATTTGTGCCAAGTGAGTGCCACGTCACTTAACTGAGGTAGAGAAGTGGACCCGATATGAGACATGTCGTATTAATCTGGAACGCTTTCACCGTGAAGGTAATATCATACTGAACCGCATCATTGCAATTGATGAAACATGGGCACGAGCATACCAACCCGAATTGAAGCGACTTTCCAATGAATGGCGTCATCCTGGATCACCATGGATACACTAGGTATGACGAAACCCGTCACCCTCAAAGCTGATGATAATTTTGGCATATGACAGTCGAGATGGGCTGTAGTGGAGGGCTGTACTGTAAATGCACAGTACTACCTGTCATTTCTGCGGTACCATCTTCGTCGTGCAGTTCGAGAGAAACGTCCTGATTTGTTGGACATCGCTATAGTCTTACATGACAACGCTATACCTCACACAGCAGGTAACTTTACACGTTTTTGCGGCGTTTGAGATGTACCCACTGTACATTATAAAAATAAGTTTATTGTAAAGACAGATTGGATGAACAAGGACAGGGCAATACCTCAAAATACTTGCACCATCTACGGTAGAAACAATTTACGATAAAGGTATGTGTAGTTTCTTCAAACGCCATAAAATTGTACCAATTTTAAATTACAAAGCTGCAAAAGAAAACTATCTTGAGAAATTTGTCTAATCGTTCATTTTTTGCAATTATTTTATGAAAGATTATTAATGACTATGCCAAAAGATTGCCTTTGTACGCTGACATGGTGCATATATTTATCTTCAGAGATACACAGAAGTTGTGGAGCGATTGCATGAAATAGGGCACACAGTACCTAAATTCAGTACTGCAAGTAAATATTAGAATATTGAATCCTACTGGACGGATAACTTTTGGACAAACACACGATATTTCATGGACGGGAAACCCTATGACCTATGATGTTAGAGTGGCATTGGAAAGAATATCAGCACTGCGCAAGCACGCAACTCTGAATCATATTTAGCGTGGTCCTCGGAGGCCGTGCTCGCAGACATCGCGCTAATGAAGAAAGAAGGCCAGATAGGCGATGGTTCAAACCCAAACCTCCCAGCATGGGTCAACATTCCTGAGAACCAATAGGTAACCAGGTGGTTAGATGTCAACTACACTTTGGAGGTCCGGTCTCTGTTAGCCTTTAAGCACAACCGTGAAACGATAAAGTGCAACCTCTGTATATGCGTAGCGTTATCAGCCAATACACTCGCCATCCCCCCCCCCCC
>NQII01000163.1:719631-754478 GCA_002778355.1 Clitarchus hookeri
TTCGAGGCCTGCAGGGTAGCATAAGTTGTCAGAAGTCAGTCGTTTACTTCCAAATTTTCATGTAATGGGTACAGTATGTAGCTGCCATTCTTGACAGGCTATTTATCACATCGCCACTCTCCACCATTCCTCATATACTGTCGGTAATATTTCTGATCTTGTTTAACGTTAGGACCACTTAGACAAGTGGCATAGTCTATTCGCGGTTTCTTCACACTTTTTGAATCAAACCTTTGAAAAATCACTCTATGTATAACGTGTTTGATTCTTTCCTAAATATATCACGTATTACAAGCGTTTTATACACGCGTTAACATAAAAGTAAATTATTTTTACTTAAATTGAACTTTTACTTATATTCTAAAAATAAATTATAATATTTCGGTTATAATTAATATGAATAACATCAGGGATTAAAAAGCTTTGTTGGTAACGCCTAGTAAGAAATAGTCCTTGTGTAATATAATATTAAACTGAGTGCGCACGTATCCGGTGCGTTGTCCCTGTGATGTAAATTTCTATACTTGGTTAAGCTTTACTTGCATGAGGCGGAGGAATATTCTGGAAATAGAACTTTAGCAGGGCTTCAGAAAAGTCTAAAGTAACCGTGAACAGCCTATATTCAATTTACTTTTGCGCGAACCCCTCGGGGTGCATGGGTTCGTCCCACTGTGAACGCAAAATTATTTCGTTACGATTCACATCCCAAGTATCCACAAACTGCCCGCAGTAAGCTGAGCACTTTTGAATGCTTTGCTTACAATATATCGTTCTGTCTGTTTTGTGTAAATCCACCCTACGTTTAATTGACATTGCCACGGACCAGATCGCTTTCTTCCTGTGTTGATCGCGTGAAACTGTGATTTCATTAGGGGACGTAAATACGTCGTGAGCATGCTATTTTTTTGTTTTTTACTTGAGTGAAACAGGCATTAACTACAGTAAATTAATTCAGTGGCCACGAATTTTTAAATCACACGTTTAATGCAGCATTTTTACATGAAACTATTTTTCCCTGTTTCTTTGCCAACTTTACTGGATGAATGCCAGCCAGTGATTCCATTTTAAAGTGTATGCATCTAGGGGCAAAGAGTTTTGCAAAGTTATATTGCAAAAGCGCTCGAGCTAAATCGGCTAAAATAATGGTTCACATACTTACACTTGGAAAGAAAATGGACACGATTATCGTTTCGATTTTTCCCCTCTTGATATTAATTATAATTTATTATTTGGTATCCAGCACAAATTGAAGACTGTGTTATTTAAGGTGTAATCATAATATACTTAAAAGTTACTAAAATAGAATTAATGTATCCTGGTGGTACGTAAACAAAAATAAGATTAAATACCACTGACGTACACTCACTGCAATATAAACTAGGCTACCAGTAAAGGGACTTTTTTTTATAATTCTGTTCATCAGCTAAAGTGCAATTGCTGACCTCAGTAAATCTATTTTTAAAAAAAGGTGATTCAATGTGTGATTTGTCCTTTAATTGACACACAATCTGGGCCATACTCAACGGGCAAGTAAACCCTAGTGCTAACCGTTAGCTCCCGGTTTAATAAAAGATTTTCAGGGAGATTTTCCTCAAGGATCCCAACATACAGTTGCCAAGCGTATAAACCACACCCGCCGGCCTCATATCGGAATACCACAACGAAGCAGTAATTACGGCCAAATTGAATGAGTGCCAAAAAAAATTAATTTGCTGAGCTATCAGTTTTATAAAATAGCTCTCTGTTTAATACTATAAGATATATTTAAAAAATCCGTATTGTGGACTCATTTCTGCGGAGATCGTCTCTGCCGTCATCAAAGTAAGGGTAAAAAGATTTTCTTTAATTCACATAAAACAAAGTAACAAGAAATCACGATACGCACGTAATAAAGACGATGCCAGCTGCGATTAAAGTAATCTTTTACACAATAACGAAGATGACAAATATACTATTTAAATATTTTTTTCTTTTGAAAAGCAGCATGCAAATGAACGAAACCAAAAAGTTTTTGCGGTAGAATTCTTCACCAGAATTCTATAAATCCAAATATTGGTGGTGGTGTTAGCTGTGTTTTGTTCGGACGCATCTCATTCTCAAATCTGCAAAATATTTTTTCTTGATGAAGAACCTGGCACCAATTTGTGACTGACGAATTTTTTTAAGTGTACAGTTTATATTTAAATAATTAAGGCGTTGCAAAATTTTATAAGTAATAATACTACAGGAAAACTCATTTACTCTAGTTTTCATCACATTCATTTTTTTTTTTTTTTTGCAATATTAAAGAAAGCCAAATTAAAAATATTATTGCAGTGTTATTAATAAGTCATTCATATTCGAGTTCTAATACATTTCACTATCATCATTGACAGCGAAAATTCGCGTACTGTGGTGGATGGGTGGCCTATGTTTTTCACTCGCTTTGCTTTTAGGGAATATTCGTTTACATTACCGTCTTGATTGAACACGTTTGGGGATGTGCTAAAGTGAATTATTAACTGTTTTCTAGCAACGCTGCCAATTTATGTGTTCACTTTTAGAAAGGCAGGTTACCCGCTGAAATGCTACCAAATAATTATAAACTCTACGCACGTGTCCAAAATAAGAGTGCACGAATTTACCCTAGCGACCGTTGTCAAGGAGGTGATTACTGACAGGACTTCAGTAGTAAAATTGACTGTGTTCCAAATACACTGAAGAGCCAAAAAAAACTGGTACACCTGCCTAATATCGTGTAGGGCCCCCGCGAGCACGCAGAAGTGCCACAAGACGACGTGGCATGGACTCGACTAATGTCTGAAGGTATGTAGGAGGCATTGAAATCTGCGCCAATTTGAGAAAGGGTTGCACGTCTGTCACGTTTAATGATTCTCGTCAGTCTTCGTTTGTCCCGTTCGTTCACGATCTTTTTCCGGCCGCAGCGATGTCGAAGATTTGATGTTTTACCGGATTCCCGATATTCACGGTACACTCGTGAAATGGTCGTAAACGAAAATCCAAATTTGATCTCTACCTCGGAGATGCTATGTCCCATCTCTCGTGCGCCGACTATAACACCACGTTCAAACTTACTTAAATCTTGATAACCTGCCATTGTAGCAGCAGTAACCAATCTAGCAACTTTGCCAGACGCTTGTTGTCTTATATAGGCGCTGCCGACCACATCGCGTTACTCTGATTGGTTCCATACCTCTGTTATTGGCATACGCAAGCCTAAACCAGTTTTTTTTTTTTTTTTTTTTTTTTTTTTTGCTCTGCAGTGTATATAAGTGCCACAGATCTTCAGATGGCTCACGAACTGAAACTTTCTTTCAACCAACTATCGTAGGCCTACACAAATTAATATTATAATGGTCCTATATATCAGTATCTATACGTTAATCATTGACACTGTGAAAGTGTAAGAAATATAAATATATCACCGTTTCTCCATTTCTTACTATAATATGTATAAGACAAAAATTAGCTACAATTAGTGGACAACAATTTAAGCACTACGCTTTAACACTCTACGTCCGCATAAGTGATATCAATGAGTGAAATAACATTCAGTGAAGGACCGGCGAATCAAGTAAATTGCTTGCTACAGGTTGGGAAGCTCAATCCTTTAGTTTGCCAACTAAAACTTTTCGCCACTAGGTAAGCGCTAGTGTCGCATGTGTACCAGATTTTATATATGTTCTACGTTATAAAACAAAATAATTGCAATAATAATAAATCGGATATAAAATAACAAGGTAACTAGGATAAAATCTTTCTCTTTTATTATTCACGTAGCTTTTGATTAAAATTGACCTCTTTGGAACACTGCGCACCTAGCGGCGGATATCTTCCCTATGTCAAACTCTCCCATAAGAAAACTCGTTTTGTTCCTAACCTGGGTAGAATTAACCTTAATCCAGCTGCACCTGTCAGCAAAATGGCGGCACCGGCCAGCAACATGTCGTAGCGCCGTTCGCCAAACAGCGCCTGCTAACTAAACTCACCAGCTGGCAGCCCAGCCAATAGGGAATCTTTCGCATCAATCGGTAGCCAATAAGACACAGGGCCCATTCCAGAGTCTCGTTCAGCCAATGACAAAAGAAAATTTCCAACAAGAGTATAGGCTGATTTTCGTCTTCTGTACATGCNCCTTTCTCGTCGCCGACGCCATGAGAACTGTCAAATTGACGTGGGGAAAAAAAGTTATGTTTTCCACGAGCTCAGAGATTTTGATATGTATAATATTTATATTTCTTGTATATATTAAAGTTTCATTAAAACGTTACTGAATCTGTACTGACATTTCAAAACACGCATACAAAACTCGAATCTAACCCAACCCGACAATTGAAAGGAAAAAAAACCCCCCGTCCTATGTTGGAACACGAAAATAACTTACTGCGCAGTTGGCATGCGCACTCTATCCAATATTTCCTCTGCTTTCTATACCCCCGCAACTCGAAACACTTCCAGCCCCAGCGGAGCCCTAGAGGAGGTTAAAGTCGTGACGTGCTTCTTGTTTCTCGCAACCGCTATTCGCTTGTCGTAGGTTCGTGTTCGCCTGTGCATTGTTTTTAGGACCGCGTCATTAAAACAGCAGCCCGCGCATAAACCTCGAAGAACGTTGCGGCTGATGACTGCGTGGGCCGAAGACGCCCGGGGCTACCTTCATTAATAAGCAGGGTTACCATCAACTTCCCCCCTACCCCTCCCGGCACGCCTGGAGTGACGTGTTAGCGTGGGCGCGGTGCTCGTACATCATTACACGGCCACCATCGGGCAGGTGGGGGCCGCTGTTAACTGCGACCCGCGCGGCCGAATACCAGTGGCGCGCCGTGGGCGTGGTACCAGAGCGACCTGTCTTCTAACATCTGAACTACTTGCCCCGCCCTCAGCTGAGCACTTACTTAGCCCCTCTCACGCGGTCAAATTTTCGCCTTTAAATACACTGAAGAGCAAAAAAAACTGGTACACCTGCCTAATATCGTGTAGGGCCCCACCAAGCACGCAGAAGTGCCGCAAGACGACGTGGCACGGACTCGACTAATGTCTGAAGGTATCCTAGAGACATTGAAATCTGCTCCAATTTGAGAAAGGGTTGCACGTCTGTCACGTTTATTGATTCTCGTCGGTCGTCGTTTGCCCCGTTCCGTTCACGATGTTTTCCCGGCAGCAGCGATGTCGAAGATTTGATGTTTCACCGGATTCCCGATATTCGCGGCACTCTCGTAAAATGGTCCGTACGCGAAAATCCATATTTTATCGCTACCTCGGAGATGCTATGCCCCATCTCTCGTGCGCCGACTATAACACCACGTTCAAACTCACTTAAATCTTGATAACCGGCCATTGTAGCAGCAGAAACCGATCTAGCAACTTTTCCAGACGCTTGTTGACTTGTATAGGAGCTGCCGACCGCATCGCGTTACTGTGATTGGCTCCATACCTCTGTTATTTGCATACGCACGCCTATACCAGTTTTTTTTTTTTTTTTTTTTTTCCTAGTGTATATCTGACAGTAAAATTTGAAGACGAAACTATACCATCGAATGTTTTCATTCAACTTAGTGAATCAAATAATCTTGAATGTATTTGGAAATGCGCCATTCTGTGAATTTTTTTTTGCTAAAAGGATTTAATTTGATTTTTTATTTAGAATGTATTTTCAAAGTGAGATAGTGCTTTTGTGTTTCCGTGCAGTCCACTACAGGATGAAACGTAACAAATGTTGTTAATTATTGTACACTTCCTTGCTAGATTTAAATTGTATCCATCAGAGATATTTCTTGCACAATAAAATTTAATGCCTCTGAGTTCTTGATATTATTTTGAGTTGATCAATTGAAAGAACATTTATACTCAGACAGATTCGATATAAATTAATTATCTTCATAACTTTATTTAGTTTCCATCACTTGTTCGCCATTTTAAAGTTTCGTGACGTCGGAAACGACCATTTTTGTTATGCATGATTCTGATTGGCTGAGCACATCAAACATCAAAAATATTTTAGAAACCGTCCAATTTTCAAGACGTTTTATGGAAACTAGAGTCATCCAACTTTTCCAGACGAACATGGCGGCGATAACGACGTTTCGGTGACGTCGCAACCTTCCAACGTTAATTTGACCATACTTATTACAAGCAGTAAGACATAAAATTTTGACAGTGTGACAGGAGCTTTATCCGTGTTTCAAATGGTCCCGATTTTTATTTTTATCCCCCTCCCCCTTTCCTATTACGTAGCGTTTTGTATTCGTAAGTTGGATCGCCTGAACGCTCCAACTGTCCAGCATGCAAATACGGCTACTTCGAATAATACATAATTGTACGTACTTATGCAAAAAAAGAGCTAACACATGAAAAAGCGTAATTTGTGTTGTTTGTTTCACGTAGTTGGCAAAAGATGGTTTGGGCGTATGCAAATGAGAACCAGCCCGTGGACAAACCCACATTTAAATTAGTTGGTAAAAAAGTTTTGCAAATATGATCCACTCAGCTTGGATCCTTTCTACAAAACAAATTTCAGTGCTACTAAAATTTAATTGACAAAACTATGTATATGCATCGATAGAAAACTGATAGAATTTAATAAAATATTTGATTTGAAGCTCAATTTCTTTGATTAGAACACTTGTAAACTTTTTTTTGCATATTTCCAACTATAGAACTTATGTCAAAAAGTTCTTAAAACAAAAACCATTTCCTACACAAAAAAAATTTAATACACGGTTATTTTAACGTCTGCATAATAAAAAGAGTAGGTTATTATAAAATTGTTATTATGGTATCTTATGCTATAAAGTATTTGGTAAATTTTTCAATCTCTTGCTTGGTAAAATAGTTATTACGAGGGTGTTATGTGTCTATTTCAATAACTTAAACTGTGAGTGTGTATGAAACAGCTGGGAATAACTAACATTACCGTGGTTTAATTATTTGTATTTGGTAATTTGTAACATTATAAACTGAACATTAGGTAGGTACGTACACCATAGATTCTGTAGACGAAATTTTGTCACGCAACAAAAAGTGCTAAATAATAATGCGGCCTTGTTTTGTGTACCCTTCAGCCACAAGAGAAAATTAACACTGTCGGACGTTAAAACGTAGCATACAGACGGAGGTATAGAGTTCAGATAGTGTTGTGAGATTGTTAGACGAGTACAAGAAATATCCCTTAAAACAGCGTGTGTTCATGAGATTTAATTATTAAAATTGTGGCTATTTAAGCTATTCCGAGGCCATGAACTTTTTTTTCATGCAACGAGGTGTTTTGCTGCAAGTTTGACCCGTGGACACGTTTTTCATGGGATTTTCCCTGACATCGTCGCATGAGCCCTGGTACGAAATCCATTTTGCGTCGTGTGAAAACAGCTCGAAGAGGGCCTAGCAGCTTTCACGCGATTGGTCGCAGTACGTCAAGTTCTCCTCGGATACTCCATGGCTATTGGTTCCCCTTGCGTGTACCGAGCATACACTAAAGATGAGGTAGATTTATCTCGCTGGCTGCGCACAACCATTCTCCGTGTCCCAACATTGAACTGATTTTCTTCCAACACAACTATGGTCCGTTCACGGTTACTTCCAAGATTTCTGAAGCACTGCTAAAGTTCTACTTCCAGGATATTCCTCCGCCTCATGCAAACACAGCTTGACCGAGTCAAGAAAATTACACCAAAGGAACAGCGCACCGGATCCGTGCGCACTCAGTGTAGTAATATTTTGCATGAGAACTATTTCTTACCAGGCATTGCCAACACACCTATTTACTCACTGTTTTTATTTATATTAATTATAAATTAAATATTTAAATTTCTAAATAAAATATAAAGAAATGTTCTATTCAATACGAAATAACGTACTTTTATATTAACATAAGTATAAAACGTCTGTGATACACGGCATGTATATGATACAACCAAACACGTCATACATGGGGTGATTTTGCAAAGGTTTGATGCAAAAAAAGTGTGAACAAACCGCGAATATACTATGGCAAAGATTGGATTTGAGGTTAGAACACTGTTTAGTAAACAAGTGCTTCGGGATGTTTTTATACTTCGTCTAACCAATTTGTAATGCAGTTTGATTAAATTCAAATTAATAAATGTATTTTATTAATGTAATAGTGCTTGTCATTTAAAAATTAGGTTGTAAACAAACACGTTCATCACAGTTGACCATGTGACTTTGACAGTAGTGTTTCTTTAGGTGTGTGTCAATGTTGGGGGTACATGCGCAGAAGACGAATAATCGGTCTGCGTCGTCTTTAGTCTATGGTATGTCTAGCAGTGAATCAGCCCCAGCACC
Source organism: Clitarchus hookeri (assembly GCA_002778355.1). NCBI lineage: Eukaryota > Metazoa > Arthropoda > Insecta > Phasmatodea > Phasmatidae > Clitarchus > Clitarchus hookeri. Next base: position 727,930 of record NQII01000163.1, read on the forward strand.
GCCTTAAAACAAATCACCGCCCGCCACTGCCCAGGAACAGTGACGTGTCAAGACCATAGACTAAAGATGAGGTAGACCGCTTATTCGTCTTCTGCGCAAGTAACCAACATTGACCTACCCCAATCGTACACCAAAAAGTCACATGGTCAACAGTGATGAATGTGTTTGTTTATATCTTAATTTTTAAATGACAAGCACTATCGTATGAATAAAATGCTGTTACCAATTTAAATTTAATCTAACTGTATTACACATTGGTTGGAGGAAGTATACATACAACACCTCAGAGCATTTGTTCAAAAATCAGTTTTCTAACCTAAAATCCGAACCATGTCGTTATCGCTAGACGTGTTGGAAGAAAAGCGGTTCTATGTTGGGACACAGAAGAGATTGGTTGTGCGCAGCCAGCGAGATCGGTCTATCTCATCTTTACTCTATGGTCGAGACCCGTGCTGCAGGAGGTGTGAAAGTGTTGCGTCTGGAAGNNGAAGCCAGCAAGCGTGGTCGTGGTTGTCCGAGCCGCCCAAACGTTGCCTCCCACGGACACGAGTTGACGTCCTCTCACACCGGACGACGCCCAGCCTCACCTTAAGGCTGTCCAAGAGACGCAATTTTTTTTTGTGGTTTCTTAAAGGATGTTTTATGATTTAGTGACCTTACATCAATGATGACTAAGAGAGTCGGAAATTTCGCGAATTCATTTGAAGACCAAGATACGCTTCAAATACGTGTACATTTCGACTTCCTTTTCCCATCGGATCGCAGTTTGTATGCCACGCCGTGGTTGAATTCGATGCAATAACTGAACTGCAAGAAAAAAGAGCAACAAATCCCGTGCTACCTATTCCAGGGTAAAACTTGTGCTTCAGCCAATCAGCAACTGGTTGATGTTCTAGTAAACTAAGGATTTTGGCGTCTAGCTGGTTGCCAAATGAATCCGCGAAACGTCCGGGGTCCCTAATAATAACACTGTTGAAACACCACATTATTATTAAAGAAAGTATTCAACATTTCATTTACAGCAAATTAAATTCTTACTCATTTCGAAACAGATATTTTAACATTGACGTGCGGTTTTTTGAAGTCAGAGGAGTAGCACGTTGCAGTTTCTTTAAATCGGACAAATGGGGCCGCGATGGTGTAGTAGCTAGACTACTCGCCTCCCACCTCGGCGAACCGGGCTTGATTCCCGGCGGGGTCGCTCCAGGACTTTCGCACGTGAGAATCGTGCCGGACGATGACGCTGGTCAGCAGGTTTTCTCAGGGGTCTCCCGTTTCCCCCCGCCTTGACAAGCCGACGCTTCTCCATACTCATCTCGTTTCACCCTCGTCGGCTCTCCAGACCTCTATGCTAAGAGCCACCCGAATCTCCCCACTCCATTCACTCCGGCAATTGACTATTTTGACTTTTTTATTTTATCTCAATAGTTAAAATTGAAATACGGAAGAGTCACGTAACAAATTTCCAAAAAAAAATATATTGTAACGTTCTAATAAAACGGTTAATTATTTTGAAATGTATCCTCACACACGGTATTACTTTTTTTTTAAATAGTTTTCAAAAAGAAATTTTACGCCATTGTTACGCTATTTCCAAACTAATATTTCATATGACAACGGAAAAATATGTAATATGTAGGGGCCGGCAAAATTCGCGTTATTTTTTGACATGAAGCTAAATTGCGTAGTACTATATATACTCGAGCCCGCGTCGTTTCTCCATTGGTTGTTGGATAAATGTTCAATCACGCCCTTTCCGAGTGAACCGCACGCGATTGGGGCACACAATTGTGAAGTGTTCATTTACTGGCGCAGAATTACTCGAGGCGTGTCAAATAAAGAATGGTCGAATGACACACGTATTGCAAAGGAAAAGTGTTTTAAGTTTACCATGTCCTCAAATAATAACACGAATTTTGCAGGTCTCTAGTAATACGTTAAACTGCAGAAAATAATTGTTGTCTCTTGAATACCCTTAATCTCGGAGCGGACTTGCGAGGTGTACTGGCAGTCTTCCNTTTTTGGTTGACGCATCCGCCACAACACGGACCGTAAACAGAGTCCTAAAAAACAGCGGATTTGCGTTAGGACAAGTTAGAATTCAAAAACTCATACATTCGTGTTACTTTTCAAATTGGTTCCACGCGATGACACCTTCTAGTGAACCCTGGGCCAATAAGAAACGTGCGACGAGGTTCTGGGAACGGGCCCTGCGCCAGATTGGCTGCTGCATGCTGCGAAACGTCCCTTATTGGCTGGGTTACCGGCTGGCGAGTGGGTCGCCAGGCGCTGATTGGCGAATGGCGTTCCAACACGCCATTTTGCTGGCACGTGCTGCTATGGTCTGCGATTTAACACTTTGAGTGCGGTGAGAAGTGCTGGCCAAGTAATATTTTCGTCGCCGGAGTCTTCGGAGAATACGGATGTCGTGATGGTTAGACAAACTACGTATAAAAAAAAAAGGTAAAACTCAGATAATGTAATAACACGTCGGCCGCTTTCAAAGTGTCGAGTGGCTATTTCAGCTGCATACTTTCAAGTTCTGTGCGGCAGCGGGCCGGCCCAGGCCTACGACGCGGCGGGCGATCCACCTTGGCCCGGCGGAGCTGGCATTCACGTCGGGCGGAGGGAAAGGTCAGCTGCTGACGCGGCCCTGCTGACGAGGACCTGCAGCGCGTCGCTTGATCCTCCCCTCACTGCAGTACTCGCGCTCCGGGGACGCACAGTAGCCTACGTACCTCGCCGTCACGTTTCAAGTTTCGAGTGAGTGAGTGAAGAGCCCATGAGGGCGATTGAGGAAATTACGGAGCAGCGCCGGAATAAAAGGGCGTGCGTGGGAAACGTCCGGCACGATTCCCACATCCCCGAACCGGGGATTGAACCCGGTTCGCCTTGGTGGGAGGCGAGCAGACTAACCGCTCGGCCACCGCGGCCCCGGGGCGGATAAGGGCGGGTGAGTATGGAGCGGCGCCGGAATGAGAAAACGGGAGATCCGTGAGAAAACCCGCCTACCAGCGGAATCGTCCGGCACGATTCCCACGTGCGAAAATCCGAGAGTGACCCGACCGTGGATTGAACACGGTTCGCCTTTGTGGGTGGCAAGCGTGCTAACCGCTCAGCCATCGCGACCCCTTCGAGTTTCAACGGGGCGACACTTTTGAAACTAAACTTAGAAAAAAAATCACTCTCAACAACTACACATATGTTACATTACACACTAGTAGAGAGTAGATAAATACGCAGAGGCGAATTATGTGTCAATTCCTTTGAAGGGCGCGCCCCCATTCCTTGATTGGCTGAACGAGGCCGCGGGGGACGGGCTTTCGTCTGATTGGCTACTAGGAGCTGCGGAAGATTCACTATTGGCTGGGTTGCCGGCTGGCAAATAAAGTTACCAGGCGCTGATTGGCGAACGGCGTTCCGACATGTTGCTGACTACTGACGCCATTTACGACTCTTTCACCTCTGTATTCTAAGTACTCTATGACCTTGGCACTCAGGGTAAGAATACCGCAGACGCAATATTATGTCGCCTGAATTTAACTGAGCTGTTTGGGAGTTTGCCTTTGACATTACGACACCCACATTCTTCGAACGACGAGGGCGAAGAAATATTACTTCCCCAGCAGTTTCCATAAGGTTCCCTGGAAGGAAATACCACGCAGGCAATTCTCAAAGTGTAAATGATTCAAACGAACATGACGGATTCTATACTGAACGTTTGATTGCGGACACTTTCAACTCAGCATTGCATCGGCTGACAGTCGGTCAGTAATGAACTATGCGCAGTGAAGTAAGTGTGTCCAGTGTTGTGTGAATCAATATAACGGTTGTAAATGGGAATACCGAGACCAACAATGCCGATGGCCACGCGGTCGTGAGTGTAGGTAAGGTTAATTCTGCTCAGGTTACAAACAAAACGAGTTTTCTTATGGGAGAGTTTGGCATTGGGAAAATGTCCACCGCTAGGTGCGCAGTGTCCAAAGAGGTATCTTTTAATTAAAATTTTACGCTACGTCAATAATAAAAAATAAAGGTTTTAAGTAGTTACGTAGTTATTTTACATTAGATGTATAATTATTACAATTATGTTTTTTTTGTATAACGTATAAAATAGAGAAAATCAGGCACACGTGCGTAACTAGCGCTTATCTAGTGGCGAACAATTGTAGTTGGCATTGAACTTCGCAACCTGATTAGAGTAAACCTTAATATATACGTCTCATTACCAGCTTGCCTTAAATGTCAGTACATCTGTACGCACTCAAGGTGTAATGTTGGCACCGAATTAATAAAAAGAGTTCTTAACACTTTGACTTTGTATCGCGGGCATAGGTGTTGAAATTTACAGCCATGAAAGTTAGTATTTCTTTTCTTATACACATCAGAGTGAGAATTCACACATTAGCAGGCCCAACACGTCTACATTCCTAACAATTCCACGGATTTCATTTGGATGGCACACGAATGGAGTGATCAGGTCCATGGCGATGTTAGTTTTACTTAGGGCACACAAGGATAAAAATTATGAGTAAAAGTATATCCTAAGGAGGGCATCCAAACGTGCTCAATTAACAGTGAATAGTTTATAGGTAGGTAGACTGAGAAATTGAGACATTTTTTTGAAGCCAACACCATACTCAAAAACCTTGTACCGTCATAATAATTTTATTATTGGATGATGCATATTTTTACCAGGCTTGCCACTTTGCAATCCATTCATGAAGGTTCAGTCTTAGAGCATCGCAAACCTCATTGGTCCAGAGAAACGGGGAAGTAGATCCTTGCACTCACGACAACCAATAATGAAAGAAAATTCTCTGACATGTGCACAGTTCCTTGAAACCTAGGATATAGTCAACTTTTATTGCCATTAACCATTGTCTTCACCGATCGTATAATCTTTACACTTTTTTTCCCCAAACACTGTTATTTCAAGCTCCTACCAGTATTAAAAGGTCCGTTAAAAGTTGCAATGTATGTTTATCTCTACGCAAAAGTAAATAAAAAGGGCATATAATAAAGTTCCGAGTGCCTCGTTAAGAATATTCAAATACTATCCTAAGTGTGAAAGTTTTCATCATTCATTGCAGATAAGCTGCTCTCAGGAGTTGTCAATATTTTTTATTGTTCTGAGATATGACCAAAGTCGCTCAACAAATATTACTGAATTTTAATAGAGTTAGTAAAAAATTTTTTGCAAATAGTTTATTATTTTTGTATAATTATGTAGCCACCAGTGCCAACTTAATTTCGTCTTGAAAAATTTAGATAAATAATGAAGCGCAATAAACTCACAACAGCTCAACAAAAAGTTAATATTGTGCTGTTTGATTCTATACGTCAAAAACTAAAGTTAGGTAAGCTACTAAGTAACATTAATGCTGTGAAGTTGGCAACATATAAGCGTTAGTGCCAGATAAAGGCCTAGTATGGAAATGCCAACTTTCTCTTTTACATGTTGTTTAGAACAGTCCGTCCATCTACGTCAAGTTATTTTCCTGGTAACGGCAACTTTTAAGAAGTTCAACTTCCATGTATGAACATTGTTACGACATATAGTCCATTCACGGTTACTTCACACTTTTCTGAAGCCCTGCTAAATTTCTACTTTTGGTTACCGATTGCGTATCCTTCCGCTACACGTATCCATAAACACTGCCATGTGACTTCTACGTTTTAACTTTTAAATGCTTTGTTCACTGTTTACAGCTGTTCAAAGAATTCTGTCATATTTAATAAAAAAACCATTACGTAAGAATGTTCACAATTTAGGCCTATAACCATATTAAGGTCAGCTATATGAATTTTTAACAATATCTGTATTGACGATAGTTCTAACGCTTGTTATTATTTTACGTTGCCAACATATTTGTTATGCACAATATAAGACATTACAGAATAAACGTTAATATTTTGCCGCGACTGTGTTTAATCCTGTTACTTCTGTGGGGGAAAGAGCTATAGTATTTAACCTCTTGTTATTGATGTGTGTTGGGGCATTTCGTTAAAAGAACGGCCTCAGTTGAAACAAATATTTAAACGAAGGAGCAACCAGTCGAGAAAGACAGTAAATTCAAACACGCAACTCGTGTCGCTTATTTTTTTATACATAGCCGCGACAAAATTAAAAGACAGTGGTAAACATGCACACAAATAGGCCTACCGTAACTTTTACTATGCTCATATTTCTTTGCATGGATACTTAGTTTTTACCAGGTTTATTTAATTATTTAAATTTTTTTTTGGGCTGGGCTCAGTAATTTGTTGGGATTGTGGCAAATATTCAAATCACAGAAACATAAGCACGTTACCCTACTGTGTTTCAAACACCTAGGGTTCAACTTGGTTCCATCACCAACGTGTGTGGCATGCGATCAACCGGACGCGGTTCGGCATGCGATTGACGAATGTGGCAAAATCGAGGAGGTAAGGGTTAAGACCAAGGAACAGCTATCCGAGTACGATATGGTTGAAATAGCCCAGGAGACAAGTCCACATATGGGTTAATTAAGGATGCAGTACATGTTATCCAAAATTACAAAGGTTGAGGTGGTTGAGGTGTTGCATTATGTTGAGCCTTAAGTAAACATAAGTAAGGGTACGAGGTTGCTCCGGTTTATGGTGTCCTGCGATCAATAGCACAAGGGCGAAGTTTTGACTGGGACAGGTCTGAGGCCCTTTTGTTATTGTCAGCACTGGCCTAATGAACAAACATACGTTACTCTAAATGATTAACTTCGTCATTAAAACAGTTCACGTTTACAACGTAGAAACAGAGTACGTCCAATATTTATAATCACACACACACACACACCAGGCCAGTGTAATGACCACGAAGCAGCCACGCCCTTTAACACACAGTGGTTACGACACACGTTACAGTATATTACTGCCATAAAAACACTGATTTATCACAACATCGTAACTTGCCTAGGTAGATTTAAAAAAACACAACACGCGCGAATTTTATTTGGTAATTTGAAGTATTTTTCGGAGCAAGAAAAATTAACGCTTCGTTTAACAACAGCAGCAATAGAAAAAGGAAACAGCAACACGCCATGTCGTGCTCGTGTCGCCGGTCGCCACTTCTGCCAACTTCGGGTTTGTAACTCTCCCCGCCATCACATATAAATATATCACAATAAGTATTCAAACATTAAAATCTCTTTTCAGTTGTAAATTACAAATCCAAAAATCATTGTTTTTTGCTTTAGTAAGTATGAGATATGCCGAAATTGAAAACCTGTATAATTTTCCTGCTACTACAAACGGTGCGAAACTTCCCGAGACAGAGAGAGAGAGAGAGAGAGAGAGAGCGAAATAGGGCGTCAAGCTCCGCCCCGCAGACAGCCTGTTTTAAGTTTATTCCCCGGTCGTAAAAAAACACCATGTCACTAGGGCCTACGCACCATATTTTACGCTAATATTTTTAACTGTAACAATAAAATATGTTTCCATCAGGGTAACCTAAAAATTTAAATATGTAAATAGGCAACGAATTTACAATTAGCATACCAAAAACTTAGTTAAAACAATATTTTAACTGTGAACTATTTCTTACTAGCCGTTGCCAAAACATCGCTGCTCTCACTGTCATTAATTTGTATTGAATACGAAATAAACATTACAAGTCATAGAAGATAATAAGTTCAAGTTTCATTTATTAAAAAATATAATACTTTAAAATTTAATCAGTGTTATTTACTTGTGGTATGCAAGTTATTTACAAATTAAGGTTAACATATTACTCCTAGGTTGATTTTTCAAAGGTTAGTTTCAAAACATCTGAAAAAATCGTGAATGGAATATATAGTAGTTAGGTTTCCAGCCAAGCAACAAAACCAGTTAATTGCCATATTTCAATACCCGCATAAGTATTTCAAGTGTTCAAAATAAACACGGTAACAGTCATACTTTTGGTCTTGTAATTTATAGTTTTCGTTTTTTTAACCATTTACTTATTGGTGTACACAAACGTTAACATGTTGCAAAGTCAGAAAATGTATGGCGCCCGGGTAGGAAATCACCGACAAACAAGTTATTTTGAAAACCTGTCAATCACCAACACCACTTGTTTACAGTTGTTGTACGCAACCAAGCTCTTGGCTTCGTTATTGGTCTCTGAGAATATTACGTGGTATTGATAAGTACACGAGAGGCACGCGACGTGGAGTTTCCTTTGATTTCGGCGTACCCATTCTCTGACTGGCTGCGCGAGGCTCTGGAAACGACCCTTGTGTCTGATTGGCTATTTCCTGCTGGGAAAGGTACTCTATTGGCTGGGCTGACGGCCGGCGAGCAGGTTACCAGTCACTAATTGGCAAAAGGCATTTCAAAATTTTGCTGGCTGCAGTTAAGCCAATTTTCCGGCGTGTGCAGCTTGAATTCGCGGTATAAAAGATGTTGTTTCACCTGTGTGCCTATGCTTTAAGTATTCTGTGGACACGAGAGTTTTCCCTTGATTCTGACAGTGAGCATCAAATGTCTGAAAATCAGAAAAACAATTTTATATCGAGGCATGGGGATCGTTAAAGAAGAAAACTGTTAGAGCTTATTAACTATGGTGTGAAAAACCACTTTGTAGAAAAAAAACTTTTATGTAAATCTTATTTCATTTAGTACAAAAGCTACAAGCATTCTACGACTTCCGTATCTTAAAATGTAATGGTGCTATTAATTTCTGACGGAAAACCAAAAGTGTTTTCGTTTGTTTCGGACCCAGTATTTTCAGCAGTTGGTACCAATGGGCACATACACAACAAATGGTTATCAACCAGCTGCTAACAGACATTGCAAAGAAGCCTACCTTACCCCGTAAGTGAGACACTACTTAGGTACTGTACAGCTGTTTATAAATATAAAAATTAATAACTTCCACAATAGAACCCACGAGAAAAATTTCTGGGCCATTAAACTAGCAGCAGACACTTTTAAATTTCGGCACGGAGTCGGTAAGCATACACACGTAAGATCACGTGGTTATGCCTTTGATATAGTACAGTGTTTCTTAACCTGGGGTCCGCGTGTATATTTATGGGGGTCCGCAGTCTCATCTCCGGGCCATTTAACAATAATAAATAAATGCCACCAAAAGTCTCGTAATCGCTACGCTTACTTAGCACGACGAACGCGCGCCAGCGGGCGGTGTGCGAGACTGACTTGATTTCCTAGGGGTCCGTGGCTGAAAAAGGTTAGGAAACGCTGATATAATATACTGGGTCGCTTAGTGACTGAGTGAGAAACTGAGAACTTGTCTACTATTTGATTGGCTATTGCAGTATGCGAGCGATTACCCATTGGTAGGGACATGCAAAATTCGCGTTATTTTCGGGCAGCAGACTAAATTCCAAGACGTTATGTGTAGGGCCAGTGACTTTTCGCGTAAAAATCGGAGCACACAGCAGACTTCAATACTATATACACACCTCAGCTGTTGTTACACCTCCATTGGCTGCTGATGCCGTGTCCGTCTTTGACCAAGCCACTCAGAAATAAGTAACTCCGACACTGAACCTTCGTGATTCGTGCGCAAACGGTTAACACGGACCAGAACATTTTTTTTTAGCCAATCGAAGAAGCTGGACAGGACCCTACAGCGCTTAGGACTGTATCGTGTGTCTCGAAATCTTCTCACGAAATATCACTGCCCCTAGTTATGTGTTTAGAAGATTTCTGCTGTTGGCTAACAATTTGTGTAGCACAACCCGGAGCACTGTCCAACCGATAAACAACGATCAGCGGCAGAGTGACCAACCTTCCGCGATGCCGCCTCACTTCGTGTAAAGCGAAGAAGCTGATGACGTCACTGATTGTTCTTAAATATGAATGGTGCAGCGGAGTCGGAAAATAAATAAGCGCATTTTGCATGTCTCTACCCATTTCGGCCGACGTCTAGAAATTAGTTTCCAGGCGTTGGCTTTTGAACTACGTCCGCTATATTGGTGACCAGGGGTCCATTTTCCTGACCCGTACTGCTGGAGTTCACTATATGAACACGGCTGTTCACTTCTGTGTCACAGAGTGCCCAAGAACATATAAGAGAAAATCAAACGCTTCTACCGCGAACTCCAGCAGCACACGCCAGCGAAATGGCGTCGCCGGCCAGAGAAATGTTAGAACGCCGTTCGCCAATCAGCTCCTGTGTAACCTTCTCGCCTGCCAGCCCGCCCAGCCAATAGGGAACCTTCCGCAGCACGCAGTAGCCAATCAGACACGAGGCCCGTTCCCGGAGCCTCACGCAGTCAACCAGAGAACGTGCACGCCGACATAAAAGGAGCCGCCACGCCATTTGATATCTGTGAACTTGTCTACTCTGTGTCCGTCGTTAGTTATTCAGTAGTCTCAATGTGTCAGCAGCAGTTAATAGAAGTATCTTCAGCTGGTCATATAGCTTTCCGGTCGTGCACTAATCGACCATTGGTTTTCTGCAGTACCAGAACAGATTTTTCGTTACGTGGTTAACTTTGACACCACAACAAAGTTTCTAGATTTACCTTTCACACAGCGGCCTTCGTAGCTCATTCTGTACTTAGCTGGTACTGTGTAAAATTGTCAATACGTCTACGAATTCTTTTCTGCCTAATGTAAGCATCATATTGTAACCAATTTGGGCTCAGTAACCCGAAATGCAAGTTATCACAAAAAGACTCAGAAATCTCTATTAAAAACTTGGCCACCACAAAATATTTTCTTTTAACGACCAGTGGCAGAAGANACGTTCTGTGCACACGTCCGAAAGTTTTCTTCCCGCATTGGCTGTCATGTATGTATGAAGCTAAAGCCCAATTTCTTTGGGCCAACGAAAGTTATAACATTTTAAATCATAATGTTGGTGATTGGTCTGCAAAGAATCTAGCCGTGCCAAAAATTTATCACACTGTCACGAAATGATAAAATGGGCCGCGGTGGTGTAGTGGTTAGACTACTCGCCTCCCACCTAGACGAACCGGGTTCAATTCTCGGCGGGGTCACTCCCGGATCTTCGCATGCAGGAATCGTACCGGACTATGCCGCTGGTCGGTGGATTTTCTCTGGGATCTCCCGTTTACCCTGCCCTTGCATTCCAGCGCTGCTCCATACTCACCTCGCTTCATTCTCATCTGCTCTCGGCCTCAATTTTGAGAGCCGCCCAAATCTCTCCACTCCATAAGGATAAATTAAATTATAAAGAGTGTTAGCAAAAATAGGTTGACTAAAAAAAAAAATTGCTATCTCCCAATGTCTTTAGGTTTGCTGCTCTCTTACAACTGTACTCTCTCGGTTTACACAACAGAAAGCAGTAGCCATGGTGGGGGCCGGGTTATATTAGACGTAATACAACCACTCACTGGCGAGCGTCAAGGCACTCTTTACACATGTTTAAGTGAGTGGTTTGTAAACAACGAGGTAGAGTAAAGCGAAAAAAAACCCATCAGCATTCCGTGCAGCAGCCTCGGAAGAAGAATCTGCCAAACGTTATGTGATGATAGAAAAATTACTTTTTTCCTTGCAAAGAAACTATTTGACCTCCAGATAATAATACTCTATTTTTACTAACCAATACGAGACATTTTATAGCAATTAAAAGTTAAGCATGTTACCTGCCAAAATATTTAGAAAATTTTCAACTAAATATTTTGTAGTAACCATCAGAGATCGTAGTAAACGCTACATTTCGACGTTGTTTATCCATGACAGCAGTTCTTATACTGCTATTGGCCACTATCTGCGTTAGAATCTAGTTTCATGTTTGACCAGACCGCTCAAAATTCGGGACATTTGGCGATCAACGTCTGTGATTCGCCACCACCCAATAACACACACCAAAAGACCAACCTGTCGTGAAAAATAAATGAGGCTATAATGTTTTCAAATGCATATCGCCTGGAAAACATTTTCGGAAAATATCGCTGTGCCTATGATAAGAATCAAAGTTTTGACTTCAGTTTGAGAAATATTACTCTCTGGAAGTTCTGTCCGTAGGCTTTTATCAACTACTGAGCAAATGTAATGCTCTAGGAGTATGTTCCCGGGGACAAAAGAATTTGTCTGAATCCAGTTAAAAGCACTTCGTATCAGTGGCATTCAGCCGCTCAAATTATCCGTGATATTTCAGTGTTCTCTCGATGACACAATTTCCAGCGGTTTTCAGTGGAAATTCACTAAGTTCCAGAATATACTCACTGAAAGTAACTTAAGTGCGTACATTTCAGATAGTAATATAATCAAAACTCCTGTTCTTCTCACCTGGGACCTCCTAGGTTTTGACATTTGCCTAATATTGCTTATTTAGAATAAAAACTCCAGTTGCTATAGAGTGCAAGAAATCCAAGCCTCCGATATTTAAACTAAAATCAAACATTCATCAAAAACTGTTTAAAAAAAACATGCCTTCTGAATCTGGCGTTTTGGCAACACGTATATATAGGTCAATTTTGTTTTAATTACTTCGATTTAGTTTTAGATTAAGTCTTATTTTTATTTAATCTACTCTGACATCGTACCGCATTATGACCTTAATATCACGCGGAATGTTCAATCGGATAGCCAAGGGCTTCAATTCTTGTTGTCCACGTGGGTTGAGAGTTACTCCTTGTGTCAAGAAACGGTGCAGCCACGAGCGTAGACAAGTACACAGCGACGAAATGCCGAAGCGGTTCCTTCAATGTGGGCGTGCCCTATCTCTGATTGGTTGCGCGAGGCCCTGGCCTTGGTGCATGCTGCGACGGGTTCCCCACTGCCTACGCTGTCGACTCGCGAATAGGTCACCACGCACTGATAGGTAGAGACCTGAAAAATTCGCGCTTTCATTTCGGGACAAGCTAGAATTCAAAAACTCGTAAGTTTGTATTGCTTATTCTATTGGTCCACCCGTTAGTTTATACCTCCTGGACAACTCTGAGCCAATAAAAAAACACACAATAAAATGCAGACCGTATCACAGTCTTCCACTAATACAACAAGCAACCAATTGAAAGTGATATTTGCATGATTTTACATACGACAATGGAGAATAGCCTACAGGTTATTGAACTCGCGAATTTTTCAGGTCTCTACTGATAGGTGAACAACTGAGAGATCTTGGCACATGCCGTTGTTTCACATCTGCATTCTTCAACACTCTGGTTGGCTTTCCAAAACGTTACTCCGAGAGTAGATTAAAGTATAAGCTGTTCACGATAAACTGAGCACTTTTGAAAGCACTGCTTAAAAGATGTACTTGTATGCAAGTTGTGTATTCTTCCGCAGTATGTAAGATTAGCTTTTCCATGGGCCTCGTCACTTTATTCGTGCGTCGGTCAGGTTAAACTGGAACTACTTTCCCTCCATCGTTACCAACTTTGCTGGGCGCATGTCAATCAGTGCGCCTGTAAAAATATATGCAGGCAAAAGCAGTGACTTTTTCCAAGGCTTATTTCAGAAGTGCTCGCTTTATCGTGAACAGCCTTCAACAGAGAGTAACAGCTAAGGAAAGTAAGAGTAAAACTGGTTTAGGAATGAGCGTGATGCAAATAGCATGCTGTGTTTACAAATATATACTGATTAATCAAACAACGTAAATTCCAAAATATATTTATCACTTTCCACTCACTTTTTCTTTTCCCAAAAATGTTGTTGCGCACATAAACAGCTTTACTTACCATAAGTTAATCATAAACATTATGTCTAAAAATGCAGCATTTATACAAGTTAACCTAAAAAAAGAAATACACATTTTATCACTTGTCATTTGTAATTTTCCCGTGCGTGTCTGTAACCAGAATGTCCACATTTTCTTTCAGTTTGTTAAATTCTACTAAAACTTCCTCGCCATTTTCAGTTTACCCTTCGTTACTCGCTGAAATAGTGCGTGTAAATGTTTTACTCTGGCAAAATACTTGGAGTAATTACTCTGCAGTTTGAGACACAGCCAAGAGAAAGTAAAACAGGTACTCAAAGTGTTTTGAGACAGCCAACGAGAAAAGTTTACTCGCAGATTAACGTTTTGGAACGCCGCCCTGTGGTGCAACTTTGTATTTGCAGAGTGTAGTTTTTTATTTTTTTTTTCTATAAAAAACTGATAACTGAAGACTGATTAAAAGCACTTTCATGTAAAGGATAAGTCTTCCAACATATAACATCACGAAGATCAAATGCAGACAAATTAGTAAAAGAAGGATTGGGAGTATTGTGATGGGCCAGCAGGGGAGGTTTACTACAAGTAATCGCTTGGAACTACCCGGATCGCCGGCTGTTTTTTTGTAGGGAATGAGGCTACCTGCCTGTACTGTATTTCTGATCCAATAAATGGTGTTTTATAGCTCTGTCGAAGAATAAGTAAGAATAAAGAAGCGAAATAGCGCGGCAGTTCCTTTGTTTGAAGTAAACAAACACAGTCGCTCGTTGGCCGTGCGAAGCTGTGGGAACGGGCTACCATCTGGCAAGTTAGTCTCCAGGAGCTGATTGATGAACGAAGTTCCTCCATATTGCCGGCCGGTGAGGCCGTTTTGCTTGCGTGCGCTGCTGGAGTTTGCGATATAGTCCGTTCACGGTTACTCCCAATTTTTTCTGGAGTCCTGCAATAGTTCTACTTCCCGATATTCCTCCGCCTCAAGCAAAAAAAAGCTTAACCGATTCTAGAAAAATTACACCAAAAGGGACTGAGCACCGCATTCTTACGCAATCAGTGTAATAATACCTTGCACGAGAACTATTTCTTACTAGGCGTTACCAACACACCTATTCTCTCACTGTTTTTATTCATATTAATTGTAAATGAAATATTGTAACTTATAGATAAAATATAAGCAAAAATTAAAATTTAATTAAAAATAACGTACTTTTACGTTAACACGAGTATAAAACGCTTGTGATACATGACATAGTTAGGAAATAACCGAACACGTCATACACGGGGGTTAGATTCAAAACGTGTGAAGAAACCGCGAATGGACTATACACGCCGCCAGTTCGCCTCCGTACTCTTAGCTACTCCGCGGCTCTGTCTGAGGACGGCAAATTCAACACCGCCACCGCCCCGTTTAAAAATAGCGTGTTTGCAGAATGAAGTGACGAAGATGCTGTCTGTTGGCCGTGCGCCGAGAGGCTGACGACGCGCGCACAATGCGAGCTACCGTGTGACGTGCCCCTACAGCGCGGACAAACACATCTACACGAGTCAGTTTCCTTTCCCGGAGCGGAAGATCACCTCCCGTGCGTGGCCTTTCCCTAACACGGCCTGCGTTCTTCGGCGTTGTTTGCCGACTCGAGTCGCCCCCTCACGTACTCGCCAGGCATAGCGATTTCACGGTTATAGTCTGCTGCTCGCAGTTGACTTCACACTACTTTTCGAATTCAAACCTTAGACAAAATTACCCCATGCATCACGTGTTTAGTTGTCTCCTAAATATGTCGTTTATGACAAGTGTTTTATACTTCTGTCAACACAATAACATTTTTTTTTTGTGAAACTGAAGTTTTACTCGTATTTTATCTTTAAATTTTATTTTATTCATAATTCACGTGAACAAAAACCGGGAGAAAATAGTTGTGTTGGTAATGCCTAGTAAGAAATAGTCCTCAAGCAAAACACAATAAAAGCGAGTGCGCATAAATGCGGTGCGTTGTCCCTTTGGTGTGATTTTCTCTAGACTCAATTACGCTTTGTTTGCAGAAGGTGGAGGAATGGTCTGAAAGTGCATAGCTGATTAAATAAATACAACACAATATTGGTCCTTTTATAACTGGATGACGCAGTTTTATTTTGGTACGGCGTAACGCTTTGCAGAACGGTAACAAACGTTCAATAATAGAGTATCACAACTCTAATTGGCCTGGTGCAAAAAGTGAAGTTGCTTCATACACACACGACAGCCAATAAGGTCGAGGAGGGGGGAGAAGTACGTTGAAGCCAGAGAAGCAGTCACCTTTCCCGCGATAAATAACTTACAACAATCTCTGATTACACCCAGTGACGAAGTGTGGATGTATCGCAATTGAATCTGTGTTTGCAGGTAATAGCATGCAGCCCTCAGCAGACCTCAACAGCAGTCGAGTGTTACGCTCAGACTTTTGATGTGTGCTGTACTTAAGCTGAGACAGTATTTGTTTCCTTATGACTACCAATGAACTATAACATTTTCCGACGATAGCGATATAAACAAATCAAAACCTAAGTTAGAACAGAAGAACGCATTACGAATCTGTTATCTACAGAGGTATTGGCAAATCGCAACAAATTTTTTTTGAGCCAACATATCTACCATAACTATAACAAGTGATATTTCGCGAAAATATTTCGAGACAAGATACAGTCCAAAGCACTGTAGGGTCGTCCAGCTTCTTTGATTGGCTAAAAATATTTCTGGCCCGTGTTAACCATTTGCGCACGAATCACGAAGGTTCAGTGTCGGAGTTACTTAGTCCTGAGTGGCTTGGTCAAAGACGGACATGGCACCAGCAGCCAATGGAGGTATAACACCAGCTGAGGTGTGTATATAGTATTGAAGTCTACTGTGTGCTCCAATTTTTACGCGAAAAGTCACTGGCCCTACCCATAAATCTACAGCTAGTTTATTATTTTATGATTGTATGACGAAGGTTCTGACTAGGTTGAGTTGTTTGCAGAGCAATCACGAACGTTCTGCTTTAGAGTATCAGTATCATCATTGACGCAATGAAAAGGGACAGCAGCTTCATACATGCATTACGGCCAATAAGGAAAGAAACTGTCGGACACGAGTAGAGCGCGTTGAATCCTAGCGAACAGCGAACTTTTCCCGAGATGAACCATCTTCTCTAGTTATCTACGATGAAACTCACACGCAGTGTACTGGCCAAGTATAACCTTACTGTGCAAAATATACACAATTTTCAGAGCCAGCGATTTTTTTTTGCGAAAAGATCTGAGCATAGCCGAACAGTTTATTTTAATCCATTTGCATGAAAAAGTGTTTCCTCAACTGACCTCGCCGTCCAGAATTCGTTCACTTAATTCCGTCCTACCTAGTCTGGATTAAAGCTAGTTACTAACTGGGGCAAGAGTTAATTAACATAAAGCTATATATAACTGTGGTTCTTTGTAATCAGAGGACAATTTGTAGCGACACCTGATTTTCGTGGAAAGATTTCAAAACACTTGAAGTTTTGATTCATATATATAATTATATATACACATACACATATATATATATGTATATGTGTACACATATACACGTGTGAAGTCTATCATAACCTCGCATTAATTTGCGATTATTCGCCATCTAAAGGCGCTGGTTATCGCTCTGTGGAGGTGCCGACAGTCGCGCGGCGCTCATCAGGCAAACACCGGAAGGAGGACTAATTGCCGCCGGAAGTATCCCCCAGGGGCCCCGCCCCTTTGCGAAACACGGCGGCGTCTGCTATTCCCCCGGCAGGAGCCATGTCATGTACGCTTCAGGGCACTGCCTACCGGCTGCCAGTTGCAACATTTAAATAGGAAATCCCATGTTAAGGAATTTTCGCAGCAGTGCGTTAATTTTAAAGATAGGCGTTTGAAATAAAATTTATTCTTAGTGAATTTTTTTAGGATAAGGTCCCTACGAGCGCATATCTTTAATATAGACAGGCAGTATACACTTTTTTTGTAAAACACAAATTTTAAAAATTCCTTGCAAACAGGCAATGCATGTTAAGGAAGCATCTCCTAAAAATTTCTTGAAGAATGCATTTAGTTTGAAGCGCCTATCTTGAAAAATGATCACCGAGGCGAAATTTCCTTAACATGGGATTTCCTATTTAAATTTCTCAGCTGCCAGCCCTTCAAGGGTCTCATATGCACGGTTCACGCTTCGAGTGCGGTACAAATTTACTGGCAACTAAGGCACACTAGAAGGAAGTCGCCTATATTCACGACTGCACGACGGCCAGTTCTGTTTGTCTTTGTATGCCCATTTACAATCGTCCTACCCCGTATTCAACTAACGTCACCCTCGTCAAAGTCTAGGACCAGTCCTGCACTAAGATAAGGACATCTGTGTGTATGTAGGAGTGTAGCACTCAACTACAGTGCACAAGTCGCTGCAGCCTGCCGATTTAAATGATCGACATATCGTTGGATTCGTTGTACCAGTACTCCACTAAGATAAAGACATCTGTGTGTATGTATACAGTGAAGAACTCAACTAAAGTTCACGAGTCAAATCCCTAATTGCAGACTTCGCGTTTGTGGTAGCCGATCCTATTCTCTCTGACCTCGCTTTTCATTGGTTACGTGCTGCCGCAGTGGAAGGCAACTTCAACACTTGCCGAAACTACGTAGAGAAATTATCGCTTGCGACAAGCTAGAAGCGAAATGTCTGTGTGTATCCATGTGAAGAGCTGAGCATTGCATTGACCGCTGCTTTTTTGCTTTCGCCATAGCTTCTGTCCACTCGCTTGCAGAGACCTCGTCAGGCCTGACGATGAATGGTTGTTAAGGGCGAGCTTCACCCACCATTTTGGATTCTTGGTTTCTCTTGCTTCTTTATATTTTTTTAACGTGAAACTTTCAAAAGTACGCCTATAGCGAACTAACTGCTTACTTTACGCAGCAGTATAGATATATAAAAACCAACTACGAACCCATAAATATGTCACAATATCGATTCTACCAAAATTTGTTGAAAGTGTTAACAGAATTCTGAGCGGCCGTTCCAGAGAGACAAACGGCGTAACAGAAAGTTAATAAATTCGCGAGTTAAATTCGGGACAAGTTAAAATAAAAATAAAAATAAAAAATCGTACGCTTATGTTTTATTTTAATTTTTATTATTATAATTTGCAATTTGTTCACGCAACATTTGATAGCTCCTTGAGAAACGTGAGTCAACAATAACTATAAACAAAATGTAGACCTACTAACACGTAATATGACAGAGCGTTGTCCTGCTGTTCGAAATAAACAAAATCTAAAGTTGTATTTTTATATGTAGAAACGCACAAAACTTACTGCACTATTCTGTATATATTTCAGTCCATGCAATTTATTCATTGGCTTATGCTATGTGGCGAACAATATTTTCTCTTCTGTCTTCTTTGCACGACATTAGACCTTCGCAACGGCCGCTGTGTGTTACTGTCCGGAAATAATACAGGACGTGTCAAACGAACTATAGTCCAATTAAAATCCTGTACAAACGTACAAGTGTTTGGAATCTATTCTGTCTGTATGTAGTAACGCGAATTTTGCATGTCTCTATTTATGCGTAACTGAAAAGGTTAAGGTGGCCGCCTGGTTGAAGGAATTTTGCACGTCTGAGGCCTAAAAGCGTGGGAGAGCTAAGGGTGACCGAGACATGCGCATCAACTCTCTCATCGCCTCTATGCGCAAAGCACTGAACTGGTGTGCAGTCTTGCCGCCGATAACGCGCCTCTGTGAGGCTTTCAGCGGAGACCCTGCCATTTTATGACGTAATAATAAAAATAAAGGTTTGATGCACGTCCCTATTCCTTTTTTTTTAACGTTTTGTACCGGAATGTTTATACCTAAAAATGACAGTGAAAACACCCGTTTGCGCCATTTCCACTATCACCAAAACATGCTTTAGAGAGAAATTGAAAAACAGAAAAACGTATACAGACGCGTAACGTTTGTTAAATGCTATTCGTAAGCAGACGTCACTCAGCCACGTCGGACGGTTTTTTAATTAAACGTTTTCTGTTGGAGCTCTGCACACCGTTCGGCGGCCTAAGAAGGATACGAAGGAGCTTGTAAGTATTATTACTGACCACACGGCCAGGTCGACGCCCACGACTCGGAGGAGAGAAAGAGCGCGATTATGCATCGTGTGTTGGCGTCGTGATGACCTTGAACGGCACGTCCTTGAGTCTCCTCTCTTGCAAACTGCTTCACTCGTGCTGTCAACACGCACTTGGAGGTCCCGCCTATGGCAAACAAACCTCTCGCACGCAACCTACGCCACTTCCTGCAGGTTCTTCACGAGTACTGGACGCCTGCTTGTCCCAGTGGCGTTAACNGGGGGGGGGTGTAGATATGTGTGACACATCACCCCCAGACGCCAGTCAAGCGGGCATAATCGGCGACACGCACCGGCGACTACCGTTAAGACGAGGTGACTGGCCATTGGGGGGTGACTTGGCCCAAATATTTGAAAGTAGCATTTACTCTTGTAATTATTAAAAATGAACATTTTTGTTATCTTGTTGCTTTCGGATAACTGAACCACAAAACAGAATAAAGCACACTTGTTTCTAGCTGTTAAAACAGTAAACAGGCTTATATAAAAGTACGGTACCTGCGGGAATGTATTACATTGTCTCTTAATGGAAATATTTCCTTCGTTGGCTGTACATATTTCACAGAAAAATGCTTAAATTGCATAATTTTAAGGTTAAATTTTAAAAAATTTTCCCTGGGAGGACTTCCGAACCTCCCGCCTTCCCGGGATCTATCCATACCCCCCCCCCCNNNCCCGTCACATATCAGCCACCAAACCACTAACTGGTTACGCCACTAGTTGGTTCACATGGTGACGGGGTACGCTCTGAGAAGGCCTGGGCTTGCTTTCCTTCGTGAATGACCCGCTGCACGATGTCTACAGTTTTCTGTATAATCAATAAGAGACCAGGAAATTTTGCGGATTCCTCAGGCAACAAGCTAGAACCCACAATCCTCTGTGTACCTTGAGCCTTAGCTAGTTGTTCATTGACGGCTGCTCCAGTTTAACTAAGCACTGACCAGGCAGCACGGGATTCGGTCCTTGTTTTCCTTACAGGTTCCTTATTGGTCGAAAGTCGTGCGGGATTTGTCTTACAAACTGTGGTCCAATAGAAGCGGAAACTCTATGGTACATGTGGATGCAGTTTAACTTGTCCTTGAAGGAAATCGCGAAGTTTTCCGGGTCTCTAATAATTAACTTGAATAGGAAAATTTAATGTCAGACTTCAAAGTGCCTTCGTTACATGTTTATTTACTGTTGCCTTCTCTAGTGAGTAGGCTACCTAATTTAAACCTACTTGGTTTTAACCCGACCATTTAACACGGCATTTGTCCCCCTTTTTTTCTCCGAGTTTTGTTCATCATTACAGTCGTCCGTCGCAACTCTAATAAACTGTGATCCAACTGCAAAAGTAAGCTGGTTTACACGTAATCAAGGTACTTGAGAATAAACAGGTAAAACCCGCCACTTATACCACAAACTCCAACCGCACACGCCAAAAAAAAAAATGGCGTCACTGACCGGCCACCTGTTGGAACGCCGGTCGCCAATCAGAGCCTGGTAACGTACTTGCCAGCCAGCAGCCCAGCCAATAGCTATCCGCAGCATGCAGTAAGTAGCCAATCAGACACATGGTCCGTCCCCAGAGCCTCTCGCAGGCAATCGTATAATAGGTATAGGTTGTTCACGGTAAACTGAGCTCGTTAAGAAACCCTGCTTAAGATCCACTGGTATCCACATTGTGTATTCTTCCACCGTATGTTAAATTATCACTGCCCTTGGGCCTGTTAACTTTAATTCCTGCGTTGGTAAAGGAAAACTGAAGTTATTAAAAAATGTATATAACTTAAAATTTTGATAATTCTAACACTACCGTAAGATTCGACAACTTTGAACCAGCGACCCAACAATGGGCCACAGCTGCTTTCAGAACGAGAGAGCTATCTAGCTATCTAGCGTTTAAATAACATATTGGTTTCAATTGACATTTTTACATATTTGACAAAAAAAAACCCATGAAAAACACATATTATATTGAAGTAAAATGTAAAAAACAAAAATTTATACAGTTTTGAATCGTGAATAATTGTAGCGTGACAACATTGGGCCAGGGCACATTTGACAAGTATTTTAATGGGACAAGAAGACGTGGCCCTTAGTTGACTTACTTGTGTATACAACAATGGGCCACACAAAAACAATTCCCCCTCCCTTACCCTTGCTACGTGGATTGGTTTTAGCCACAGGATTACATTTTTGAGATGTGTAGTTATGCTGGATAAAATTCCCAACCCATTATCTTAATAAAAAAGGGTGATTATGCTTGCAAATATCAAAAAGCGGCACAAAGTTGTCGAGTTTTACGGTATACTTAAAATAAAACATAACGTAAAATAATTAATTTCAGTATCCACGAATGTGTACTTAAAACCCTTAATACGACGTTAAAAATTAGAACTACTTTCCCTCCGTCGTTGCCAATTTTGCTGGACGCATGCCAGTCAGCGTGCCCGTTAAAATATAGGCACGCAGATAGGTGCAGTGACATTTTTCGAAGGTTGATTTCAAAAGTGCTCCACTTTACCTCGAACAGCCTTTGCGAGCACATCAATGTGAGAACTGCCTACTCTGCGGAGCCGCGGTTACTGTCGTCGCGGGGTGGGGGTTCGCCTGAATCCCGCGCCGGCTGTGCATGCAGACGGTCTGTCTGTCGTCTGTACGGGAGCAGGACGGCCGTCCCGGAAGTGCGCGTCGCTACGTCACCAGTCTGCGGGGGCGGTCCGCTTCCTCGCACGCTGCTTCGCAGACGACTCCGCCTGGTCCCGGCGCACCGACGCAGGCTCCAGCTAATCTATACCAACACTCTAGAGTGATGTTCGCGTAATGGTACGTTGCCTTAACACTTTCAACACGACGTCCGTATACAGCCCCGGGCAACGGTTTATTAATAACCCCCGATTTTTTAAAAGCTATCCATCTACCTCTTCAGCTTAGTTTTTAGTTGAGTTGAAATATTTGGCCGGCTCTTAACCGCGAAGTCTTGAGAACCGATTATGGTTAAGTGAGCCTAGAATTGAGCAGTGCCGGAATGCAAGGGCGGGGGAAACGGGAGATCCCCGAGAAAACCCACCGGCCAGCGGGATCGTCCGGCACAATAACCACTTTCGAAAAATCCGAGATGTGTTCCGGCCGGGGATTGAACCAGGTTCGGCTTGGTGGGAGGTGGGCAGTCTAACCGCTTACCCACCGCGGCCCCTCAGATAAGTTGGAAGTAGCCGCGAAAAGACTACTGTAGAAGCGTGTAAGCCAGGCTTTATTTTGTGACGAGGGTGTCGAGTAGTGGGCAAGCAAGCCCCCAGCAAAAAGCCCTGCAGACAGTTCGAACATGCAGCCGCCGCCGATCCGCCATAAACAGTCCGCGTTGCGCAAGAGAAGAGTGTTGGGTTCCGCGGGGCTGACAGCTGGCGGCATGGAAGACGGGGCATGAGGTGGAGGGGGGCGGGGTATTTTTAGAAGTCCGGGCGACGGTCCAGAGCCGCACATAAGGCGAGTCTTCCTCCCACACACCTCGCAGCCAGCCGCAGATAACACAAGCCGGGCTGACAGAAGAAGGATTCGCGACCCTACGTCTTTCCAGGGAAGGCGACAATCCAGATGTTTTCACGGGTAAATGGCACGCCTACCTGTCGCTTGAGTGTCTGAAATACGTTTTTTTACGGAACTATTAAACGAAAAAAAAAAAACATCCGAAACGAGGACAAAATGGTACTTTCAAGATGTCACGCATGCTATAAATATTTATTGTAGCTCTCAAATTTACTTAAAAACGGCATTGTTATACTGCTATATCTTAAAATATACTAGCTGGACACGAGTGAAACTGCTATATGAGCCTGTATTGAACCTTGTTACGCACTTTACATCAATGAAATGACAGGGTCACCGCTTAAAGTCCCGTAGATACACGCAGCACTACAAGAACGCAGCACACCAGTTAAGTCTTGCGCGTAGCGTCGATGGCGCACGCGATGTGCGTGGCAGTGTCGTGCTTATCGCTGCTACGTTTCTCAGCCTCAAACGCAGAAAAAAAAGTTGCAGGTAGGCAGGCCCCTTAACTAAACACTTTGGAAACCTTGCTTATAGGCTGTTCACGGTAAAGTGAGCACTTTCTGAAGCACTCTCATTTGGAATAATATCCAATCACTATATTTCATTGTAACCTTAGACGTTAACTTTCGAGTCCGGCGAAATACACCAAAGAGCCAAAAAAAAACTGGTATAGGCGTGCGTGTGCAAATAACAGAGGTATGGAACCAATCAGAGTAACGCGATGCGGTCGGCAGCTAGATCGGTTACTGCTGCTACAATGGCAGGTTATCAAGATTTAAGTGAGTTTGAACGTGGTGTTATAGTCGGCGCACGAGAGATGGGACATAGCATATCCGAGGTAGCGATAACATTTGGATGTTCGCGTACGACCATTTCACGAGTGTACCGTGAATATCGGGAATCCGGTAAAAACATCCCATCTTCGACATCGCTGCGGCCTGAAAAAGATCGCGAAAGAACGTGACAAACGACGACTGACGAGAATCATTAAACGTCACAGACGTGCAACCCTTTCCAAATTGACGCAGATCGGATTTGTGGACTGCCCTGCAGGATTCATGGTGTTAATTGCCTCCTGCATACCTTCAGGCATTAGTCGAGTCCATGCCACGTCGTCTTGCGACACTTCTGCGTGCTCGGGGGACCCTACACGATATTAGGTAGGTGTACCGGTTTTTTTTAGCTCTTCAGTGTACATACACTGTGCTTATTACTAACATGGCAATATTTATTTTAAAATGTGGCGGAAGAATAAAAAATTGTTAATAGGAAAAAAAAAGCAACAAGGTCCCAAATTTCTCACTTTATCGTGAACAGCTTATACTGTTCAAGACCTAAGAAATCTTTCTTTCTCTATATTTTGAGGTAATTTTTATGATTTCGTGCAACATGTCCTAGATTGTGATACGTGTGACTAAACAGGTTGCGACGCACGTGAACTTTTCCTAATCCGTTGTCAACATTTATGTAACTGCACTAGTGGACTTTTTCACTAGAATATTTGCAGGTAGGCCTACTGCTAACTATGATTTCAAATATTTATTTTTAACTTACTTTGAACCAGGTGGAAACAGTTTATTTCCTCTTCGAAAATTTGTTAGTTGAGTTAATGTTTCGCCATCACTGTTGCGCCGTTATGAATTTAAGGGCTGAAAACGAGGACCCTTCCATTATTATAAATAGGTTCCGATACCTTCGGATGTTGAATCGATTTCATCTCGATCACAGAAATATTACAAATTTATCTAGTGGGAGGAGAAGAGTCCATACCATAACAAGGTTATAAGGTCACTTAGTCGACAGACCTTTTACGTGGGAACTCTTAGATGCCAGTCTTCCTGCAGGTGTGACGACATAGAGACTACACAACGTGTTACTAAAATCGCCGACAAACTCCGGCGGGTTATTTCTGATGAAGACATAAGACGAAAATGTATGTACCTGTTTTCCCTTGAGTTATTATTAAGGGAGCTATGGGCCGCTGAAAAATCGAGGTTTGAAATTATTTTCTTTGCAAATATCAGGAACTACCGGCGATTAAGCAACAAATTGGTGAATAGCGTTTTCAAGAACGGAGATCTTACACCTGTGAACATGAGGTTGGTAATTTTATTTCCCTTAATCTGGAAAATAGGAGTGCTGATTCGTAACAAAACACAGGTTGGAAACCCCTATTTTCCTGATGAAGGGGTATATTACCTACCGTATTTTCACATGTGTAATATCTCCGTTCTACAAAACACTATTCCCCGATTTGTTGCTTGATCGCAAGTAGTTCCTCTTATTTGTAACGAAAATCATTTCAAACCTCGATTTTTGGGGGGGCGCATTGCTTCCTTAATAATTATTTATGGGGAAAGTGGTACATATATTTTCTGTCAGGAATAAACTGCCGCAGTTTGTTGGAAAAACGTTGTAGGAGCAAGCACCCCGAGAAAACATAGCTACAGTCGCGAACGCGCATCACGTCTTCCGTTTGTGAAAATCCGGACACACATCCGCTGTGGAACGACGCAGATATCTATACTGGGGGTCGAAAAGATGACAACACGACACTGAGGCCACTACAGCAAAAAAAAAAAAAAAAATGGCAGAAGGAAAGTGAATGAGAGAAATAAGAATTCAAATGATGGATGACCGAGAGTTTGATGGATACTTCGAGACGAAGGACAAGCTGAAGACAGAGATACACCCACAGCCACTATACCTGGGCCTGCATTTTAAGTAGAATACGTTAATGGACGTTTGGAAAATGTTTTGGACTGCCACAGCCCGCTAAACGCTTATTTATAAGTTATGAAGTACCAACATAGATTCACTGTTCACGTCTGGTATCTTCGAATGCCCAGTAACTTGTGAAGGAAAAAAAATGGATTCTTAAATGGAAACAACGGGCCGAACGCGAAGTTTCCGAACTTGTTAACATCCCGACCAGCAGTAGTACATGTTAACTACATTGCGACCCACTTGTCAGCGCGTTTGTACTGCGTAGACAGAAGTTCACGTCACAGCTAAAGTCCCGGGTACCGAGAGTCAAAATTCTTTGCCAGACAAAATTTTATTTGTTTTTAAATTTATTTGTCCGGATAGGGGTGTGCGCGTTTATGCCAAATTAGTTCTAAAACAATTATTCATAAGCTCGTTTGTCTCAAATTTAGTTTATTTTTAAATGTTTGCCTAAAATCGGGTATTAAAATTTATTATTTAAAAAAATTATTTGCCGTTTAAGTTACCTACCTTAATTTTGATTGTCCTGAAACTGTTTCTCCTCCCCTCCCCCCC
>NQII01000163.1:754522-766958 GCA_002778355.1 Clitarchus hookeri
CCACCCCTTAATTCACATTTGTTCTAAAATAGTTTGTTGTAAAGTAATTTCTCCTGAATTATGTTTGTCCAGCTGGTGTGATAAATTATTTTATGGCAAACGACATGTGTACGGCCGAACGCCTTAATTTTTTCAGTTACAGGTAACGAGCACGGATTTTAATCTCTGCAAAGAATACAATTTTGTTTGTAACTGTGCTAATATCAGTAAAATTGTTTATCATATGTCGGGACCAGGCAAAGATGTGTTTCTGTTAGTTGCGATTAGCAGTAGCTGTTTACAGAATACGGAAAGTCCGATCAACGAATGACGTCTCCCAACACTTGGAGGGGCTTTTCTTATTGGACGCTGTTTTCTGCTATGTACAGTATGCGTCATTAAAGTCATTCTCTGTACAAAATTACGTATATAGGACACTGTGACTCAAAGGGTTGAACAAGGAACGTTGAGGCAACCAAAAACGAAAGACATATTCATATATCAACAAATATATAATTATTGCCTTTTTAGTCCAAATCGGTGATCCACTTCAGCAGAGGCATTATGGGGACTTTGGCACATCGGGACCTGGAACCGGAGCGTCGGAGCTGTTCGTGTTCTGTCATTCCGGTCGGCCGGCGGCCATATTGGATAAATCTGGCCTTGACATATGGTCATGACACCGGTGACATTTGACCTTGACCCCGATGACCTTTAATCCAAAAAAAAATTCAAAACCATTTATATTTAAAATATTTAAAAATTATTTTTAATTTATTTTAAAAAAACTTTAATTTCTTGAGGTCCCCACACCCCCCTCCACCAATAATCATTCCACCATTTTGGTAGGTGCAGTCCACCATATTAATAGGCACCAGAGACATCATATGCCATTTTGGTCGGTGCAGTCCGCGCTCTTTGTAGGTGCAGTCCGCCATCTTGGTAGGCGTCACAACCACTCTCCGCCATATTGTTTTTTTCGTTTGTTATTTGTTTATACATTACTGGAGTTTGTCTCTCACCTGCGTTCAACCACCATCTTGGTTTTTTCGTTTGTCATTTGTTTTACATTGCTGGTGCTGCCCCAGCACCACGCCCAGCAGACGACTGACCCCTTCCACCACCTCTTACAATATATTTAATTTATCAATTGCCCCACCCCTGATTCTCATTGGCTAATTTCCCAACCCCTTCCAATATAATCAATTGTTCCGCCAATGTTTCCCATCGGCTAATTACTCGGGTGTTTTCGGAAACCTTCGTTCGACCAATTAGTTGGTTCCCCTCAACCCCTGTGTCTCATTGGCCAATTACCCCACCCCCATTACCCTCTCCACCAAATATTCACCTTCGTTCGACCAACTAGTCGGCAGGTTTCCACCCACGCCCCTGATTCTCTTTGGCTAATCACGTCACGTGACAATCTCCGGATTAGCGAATTGCTCGTGCGTTTTCGCAAATCTTCGTTCCGACCAATCAGCGGCCTACTTTAATCGCTATTGCGGACTTTTTTCCCCTTAAAAACTTTTTGTAAGACGCATCCTGAGCCCCTCGGGAAATCTGTCATTATCGCAGTGTTCACAGAACAGGTTGTAAATATGTATACATCAGGAATAGGGCTTGCATTTATTGCTGCCGTCATTTAAATGGAATAAAGAATAACTTTATCACTGGTGAAGGACTGAGGTGTAATGTTGAGAATTTTTACTTGTGTAAGCATGTGCTCGTTTTCACCCTAGGGCGCAAGGCATTGTTAACAAACATAAGGATGTAACTGATCGTAATCGCCAAGGTTCAAAACCGATTTGACGCATATTTACAATCATATATTCATGATCTGATCGTGATCTCTGTTATACTCGACAGTAAGGTTTTCATATTAGATATTTTTTGGTAAATATTCAAAGTTGTGTTTTTTCATCGTGCTTGGTATCGACGGGAGTAGTATTTCAACGATTATTTCCCGAGTCGACACATATCAGGGTTCATGGGAGGCTATTTTTGTTCTCCCCCGTCAATACCCCTGCTAATCACAATCGAAGCGACGCTGCTCGCTGTGTGTTGTGAGAATATTCCGTAAATAAAAAAGTTTACAGTGAGTTACATCTGAGTGATTTTTCCTAGGTTTCTTCAGCGTATATGAGATCGCGTTCCGGCTCGAAGAGTTGCGAAAAAGGGAAGGGCCACCTATACGATAATAAAGACAGTGTTGATGGTGAAAACAGTGGCGATTTTTTCGACGTCCTCACACATCTCCTCACCGGTTTTGCTGAAAAAAATGCCGTGAATAATGCTGAAAAATACAAGAACACCGACTACATATTTCCTGAAGACCCCAATAAACTTGGTGATAGACTCAGATATTTGTTTTCCTTGCACAGTAAGGATATATCTTTAATCATCGGTTAACTTAAGGAAAGAGGTTACATCGAATGAAACCATTCGATGAGAGAAATGTAAGGATCTAATGCTTGGAAAACGTAGGATAATACATTTATGTGTTCTTAGTTGTGCACTTCTTATTTATTAAACCTTACCCTACTGCTTTTCTGAAAAATTTATTATTTCAGTGGTGTACAAAATCGAATGCAAGGGTCTGTTTTAAAGAAAAAATTGAACGATTAAGTGCGTTACGGGGAATATGGTTCAATCTGAAGTATTATGTCTTTCTCGAGCTGTTTAAGTCGGCTGAGTTTTGCTTGAGAAACAAACGAACTGGGGAATAAATGTTTTTGAAGAATGAAAGTGCTCAAATCTGGGCGCGATCCTGCCGGGAATCGAACCTGTCTCGTCGTGCTAGGGGGGAAGAGGCCAAGTGAAGAATGGACTGGTGTTGAGGTGGACCTCCTGTGCGAACATGTGCGTACAAAAGAAAGGATGCAGTGTGCGTACTCGTGATGGGAAACGAGAGCTCTAGCCACTGCGGCCCCTCTCTTATGCGACATCGTGGAAGAAGTCATCGTTGCAAAATGGGCCTGGGGTGCTGTTTTCGATGGGGAGCCTCAACTGATGTGTCTGAATCTTCATAATTTCGCGGATTGCAGTAGGCCTTCTGACCTGAGATATCACTCCTGCAGCCTGATACTTTTTTAATTTTGCATGGGTAATAAATCTCATGTGCGTAAACTTAAGTATTTCTAATAATTTTTTGTGAATATATTGCTTATGTACTTGCATTACACACGATTTTGTATCTACGTGGCATCACGAGGGACTGATAGAGCGCAAGTCTGCTAGCAAGCATCAGAACTCTTTCTGGGTATGATGGAGGTGCACAAAGTTTGTAGCAAAAATGAACACCGATAATGGGTGATTCAGCTCTCGCTTCTAAACTTTAGAAAATGTATCGTTCGTACGTCTATGTGATGCACTGGCATGCCCGGGCTGAAACATTACCAACATGCGTAAGTACCTCTGGAGGTTCATAAAGAACTGGATACTATTTTGGAATCAGTATTTAGCTATGATATTAAGACGCGTACTCTGTATTTAAAAAAAAATTGTATTAGGGAATTTGACTTTTTTTTATTTACTTTTTTACGAAAGAAAGATCGCGATGTTAAGTTGTCATATTGGAAATTTGCCCTACAGAAGGATTAACGCACGACAGACTGTTGTGAATCCCTTTCAATTGACGGACGAGAAAACTATCAGACGAATGACTGCCGGACCGACTGGAGCGTAGGACTATTGTTGAGTCCAGACTAACTTCATTGCCAGCCGGCAGCCCAATCAATAGGGAAACTTTCGCAGCACGCGGTAGCCGGCAAGAAACCAGGCCCGTTATTGGGCCCTAGCGCAGCCAATGAGAGAACGGGCACGCCACATCGTGTCTGTGTACTTTGGCCTAACCTCAAACCACGGCGCGGCGGCAGAAGACGAGAAGGCGGTGGCGTCCAGCGACGTGGTTTCCGCGAAGAACGCAGGCGCGTCGACAGGTGTGGTGGCGTGACGTCCAGCGTGATGCCATTTTCAAAGAACAGCCGCGGCCGCACGTGGCGCGTCTGCACGACCTTCCCACGTTGCGCGTGTAAGTGTAGACGGCGCCAGGGTGGAGCGACCGCAGGTGTGCCCACACACACAACCACCGCGCGCAGTCGAACGAGCAGCTCTGACTAACACTTTACATCACGTCGAAGACAACGCCCCGATGTAGCTCGGGGCAGCACTTATTAAAAAAATTTATCTCCCAGATATAACTACATTTTTTTGATTATGTTTTATCATAATTTAACAAAGAAACCACATTACTGAAAATTTTCTTGAATAAAAAAACCAATTTTTGTGCAATTATTGAAATAAATATGCTAGACTGGTACAGTCTGTCACGTGCAAAAGAACATTTCTAGGGCCACCTGGTTTTCGCGAGAAAAAAAATTTAAGCGGAGGCTAGACTTCGCTTTTCTGTGTGGGCACTTGTAGTCTTAATTTGACTATTGGCCGCTTGTATTCGTGTGAAGACATTCTGTTACATACGTGAGCCAATCGGAATTAAGTTTCTCCGATACTTACCGTCCGTCATTCGCGGGCAGACAGATAAGAAGCCTAACAATTCAAATGATCCAATCACGAAAATGGTTCTGCAATAAAGTGCTTTGGAGCACAACTTGCCCCGAAATATTTTCGCGAAAAACAGGTGCCCCTAAACATTTGGTAGTAACGCGGCTAACTCGGCACTCCATTGGCTTAGAACCAAGTCTGGTACAGGAGTTACCAATAGGGCGGGTGTACGCGAGAAAATAAAACAACAAAATATTGTGTTCCTGCGATTATATATATATATATATATATATATATATATATATATATAAGCGACTTACTCATAGGTTGTTTTCAACTCTAATAAAAGTGAGACTAGGTCAATGTGTTAAACGTTATAACCAGAATCACTGGAAAATTGCTTTTTGAAGTGATTAATTCACAATAATAAGGTCTCAGAGTAGTATTGTTAAAGAAATATCTCTAATAAATAAAGTTTAAATTTAATAAAGAAGTTCAAATAACTCACAACATTCGTTACCTTTACATGTGAACCCGACATGATGTTTAAATCTAAATGTCTGGAATCAGATGTAATGCATTGAGTTAACGGAAGTGTCCCTAATAGCAAATGTAAAAAAAAATAGATAGCCTTAGCGAAAAATTACATGTTGTCTAACCCATGGCTAAGGATAATTCTACTCAGGTTAGGAACAAAACGAATTTTCTTATGTAAGAGTTTGACATGGGGAAAATTTCCGCAGCTAGTTGCGCAGTGTTCGAAAATGGTCCCGTTTAATTAAAATGTTAAGCTAATTGAACAATAAAAGATAAATATTTGATTTAGTACCGAAGATATTTTATAATTGATTAACGAGTATTACAATAATCCTTTTTTTTTTTAACGTAGTAAACAGAGAAAATCTGGTACACATGCGACACTAGCGCTTACCTAGAGAAGAAAATTTTTGGTTGCCAAACTTTTAAGATTGATCTTCTTAACCCGTAGTAGAATAAACCTTACCCACCACTGGCCATTTACAAAACTAACTACTCAGTGACAACAGGCTGGAAGGAGAGACTCAAAAAAGCCGACCCGGGAACGTTTGTGTATCACGTTCGGCGGTCAGCTGGGCGCTGGAACACGGGAGATGGCCGGCCGTATGTGGGTCAGGCAGCCTCCCCGTGCCGCGCTCGCTGCCCACTTTCCTCGCGGACGTCACGCCGGGGCACGTGGGCCGCGCAGGTAGGCGCGCGTCGCGTCGACACGAGCCTAATACGGCAATCGTTGCACTTTGCGGTCGCCGGGGCGCAAGAACCAGCAGGTCCGCCCACCTCGACGACTCGCGCCACCGGCTGGGAATGAAAGAACATGGCCGCCGACAGACTGGATCACGGTGTATAGGATGTTCACGGTTAGCCAAGCACTTTTGAAATATATCTCTGAAAAAAAATGTCACTACCTCTGCTTGCATATGTTTTGACCCTTTCACTCCCACGTTAATTTATAATTTCTGGTGTTGTAAATTAGAAATGTTTATCGATGCGTTACTGTACTTAAGCTGGCAAAGAACTTGTTTTGTTATCACAACCAAAAATCTGTAGGCTTTGTGTTTGGTGATCAGTGATATGAACAAGACATAACGTCGCACAGTAGCATGGTTTAGGAACCAGTTGCCCACAGGTAATATCATTGGGCTCTTAGCTTCGCGGAGTACAGTGCCGGTCAAATATAAGGTTCCTGTGCAGCATATTGACACTTGTCTACAATGGGCGTGAAAGGGTTAAATGGACACTGGGTGGCATACGCCCAGTAAAGTTCCAAACGAGAGGGGGAAAGTAGTTCCACGTCTTAATGTGCAATTATAAGTGTTAGGTAAAAAATTTGTGACCATAGAAATTATTTATTTTTCTTTTGCTTTTTTCTAAACACATACGAGGTGTAAGACATAGGAAATTTGTAAAACATTGACTTCATATATGGTATAAAAGGAAGTCCCTGCCGTGCGTCTGTCTGTCTGTATGACTGCGTTAATCTCGAGAACCACTGAACGGATTTGGATGCTGTTTTTACTGTTATGATCTGCATTTATCGAGGAAGGTTTGTGTGTATTAAAAATTGACATAGCATTTATAGGAGCTGAGAATTAACGATATTAGTGAATCAAGTCGGGGAAAAAGTTTGCCACCAGCGCACTCTCATGGGATACGCTGCCTAATCCTTTAAATATATAACAAAATCATGTACGAAAGAATTGCGTAAAATTAAATGATCAAGATAAAAGTTAGCAGCAGCATATGTCTATCTTTAATCGATAAGTAGTAATAAGCATATTTACCATTTAAATTACGCAGTACAAACAAACTTAGAATGCATTGTCTTTTCTAACCATAAATAACCTAATCTTTAACAAAATGAATTAATTCCTAAATAAAACTGTTTAATGTGGATAAGAAATGTCCTTTACAGCATACAATTATCGCCAGTACTTAAAAAGTTATGAAAAGTTTTGTGAAAAAGTAATTTCTAAAATCGAGATGCGGGCGGGGGCGGGGAGTGTGGCTGATGAAGTCAATGCATCATTAAAAAGATCGTATCTTTGGCGCAACGTAACAAAACTAGCACTCAAAACAAGCATGAGAGTACTTTTCAGAAGATAACCGCATGTTTGCTG
Source organism: Clitarchus hookeri (assembly GCA_002778355.1). NCBI lineage: Eukaryota > Metazoa > Arthropoda > Insecta > Phasmatodea > Phasmatidae > Clitarchus > Clitarchus hookeri. The sequence continues at coordinate 761,656 of NQII01000163.1, forward strand.
ACATGCTACTGAAAGTCGGAAATGGAGAGCTTCCAATGGATTGCGGAAACATTTATCTCAATAGTGATGTATGTTGTTCAGTCACCGACCACCAACAACTGATAGGTAACGTATACCCTGAAATACACAACATTTCAAATAAGACACTATCGTGGTTCAAAGAAAGAGCGATATTATCACCTACCAAAGAACTAATATAAAAAATTAATGAATAAGTGCTCGCAGAATTCAATGCACAAAAACAAGTATATTACTCAGTAGATACAGCACTCGACAGTGAAGAAGCTGTGCACTATCCCACAGAATTTCTGAATTCATTGAATCCTTCTGACATTCCACCGCACAAACTGATTTTAAAAGTTGGAGCTCCCATAATTTTATTGAGAAATATAAATCAACCGAAATTATGCAACGGGACTCGATTACAAATAAAAAGTTTAAAACAGTTATCTCATTGAAGGCACTATTCTAACTGGCTGCGATACTGGAGAAACTGTTTTAATGCCTAGAATACTAATGATTCCCTTGGATTCGCCTTTTAATTTTAAAATACTCCAATTTCCAGAGTTTGTTTTGGTACGACCATAAATTAGGCACAGGGTCAAACACTTAATGTGGCTGGAGTGGATTTGAGGGGAGTATGTTTTTCACACGGACAACTATACCTAGCCCTTTCGCGTGTCACGTCAAACACAAATCTTTTTGTTCTGGCGGTCGGAGGCAAATGATTAATATTGTATACAAAGAATTTTTCTAAACCACCATCAAATAATATTGTTATATTAGAGATTTATGAATGTGGATAAAGCGAAGGAGGTAGGTATGTAAGGATCGTGGTGAATGGAGGTCCATAATCTCTGCCTACCCCTCCGGGAGACAGACGTTTCTTATATGTATCTGTGTATGTTATATATTATAGTAGTTTACTAATTTACTATCATATAATATTGTAATTGTCTTTTCCCAATTTATTTATTAGTGTATCGCTGTAAAAACTAAATTGTACCCGGGCGAAGCCGGGCCGGGTAGCTAGTTCCTAATAATTTCACAGTTTCATATGACCGACGCATAAACAAAGTAATCAGGCCCTCTGCAATGTTAATTTTACGTATGGTGTAAGAGTACATAATGTGCATAAAAGAAGACATTGAGTAGTGATCTCGAAAGTGCTCATACATAAGGCCCGTTCCTACAGCCTCGTGCAGCCAATCAGAGAATGAGTACGCCCACGTCAAACAAACCGCCACGCAATTTCATCTCTTTGTACTTATATGCTCTGTTATTTAGCTAAAGGCGCATATATGTATGAAAATCACGAATAGCACACAATTTCTCTAGAACTGCGAGTGTGTGTACATATATATAAATGTATGTGTAGTATGTATGCATTCAAGTACACATTTACACCAACGGGCGTAGACCATACTAGAAATGTCGGGTTTTAATAACAGAGTTGTGATGTGGCCAGATTTTTGAAATTGCGACCTCAACTACCAAAGTTGACCGACAGTTACTTTCGGACCATGATATTATAGGTTCGGCCCATGGGGAGTGATCCATACATGTGTCATGATTATATGTTATTTTTGGGTAGTTTAGTGTGTAAACCGCTCGCTTCCTTCAAGATTAGCCAACCCAGCACGAAAATAGGAGCGACAAACCAAATCAAATGAACGATTTTAACTTAAAAAAATTATTACGCTTATCGTAATTCGCTGTTTACTCTTTGACACCTAAAGAAACTTATGAAATAAATTCCCGAACAGCTCGTCTCTATAGAGCAGCCATAAAGGATATTATATGCAAAATATACTTGAGTGTAGAGACAGTAATAAATGTTTTAAGTCGTAAATAGCAACGCAAACTTTGTTCATTTTAAACTTTAGGTACACAGAATTTGTCTCAAAATTATTAATGCTGCAATAATAATTCTCTAAGTTAATAGCACTCGAGTCATAAGCAGGTTTCAGCTTATAAAAAAATCGAGTCTGCTTTTAAGTACAGGCGTACGTTTCAATAGACATCTAGTAAGTGGGCCCACCATTGGCTCAGTGATCAGTGATCAGCTGCTGGTAAAAAAAAACAATTTATTTGTGCGAAGTGCATCTGAAGAACATGATTGTAGCGGTGATCGGAAATAGCCCCAACCGTGATCGGAATTACTCCGCACATTTGAAAAATGTTGTACTTTGCGCATACTCAGTTTTTAATTTTTCTACGGGACCAGGATAGTTTTGGCAACCCTTTCAATGCATGAGCGTGTAATTTAGATGTTAATATATAATTTCCTTTAATATCAATATAATAAATGAGAGTTGTGTAAATAATTTTGAGTTTTGAATCTGAAATGATTGATATAGCCCCTTGCTATCCTATGCAGCGGGTATGACTGGGGTAAATATTCCGTGCTCGTGATAAGCTAGATGGAGGAGATGTTTGGAGGGGGGTGGAGGTGAGACAGCGCCGCGCTGCCACGGACATCGATTACCGCGTGGCGGAAGCGTGGGGCGCCGTCTTTGTGCCGCTGGCAGGCCCAAAGCGAGGGAGACGAATGCTCAGGTATGACTCGGGCTGCTTGTTATGCGCCGGCTGTTCTTCCTGCAAGGACGGAGGCGACGCAGACGTATGGCGCCCGGCCCCGCACCGGGCTCCATTCCGTGCACGGAGACCAACTCTCTTTCTCTCTCCTCTCCATCATCTGCCTGCCGGCCGACACACACAGTTGCCAACTTCTACGACAGAAAAGTCTCTACATCAATATCGAAAAGAAAACCCAGAAATCCCACTGATTGTAATCTTAACTTATATAAAATTAAATTGAGAATAAAGTATACAAAATATCGGTCGCAGCATGCATTTATATATATACACACACGCATACCACCACGTTCAGAAATGGAAGCAGTTATAAATAAAGAGCAGAGAAGAAAGAAAATCCCCACTGAAGTACTTTAAAAACGTGAGTAGATATAAAAAGCCGATTCCAGGACAAGGGTTGGAGGCTGAGGTGCTGGAGGCTGAGGCACGGAGGCGCTCCGCCATCTTTTCCTACATTGGGTTATATAATCGATATATCAAGACCGTAAGCGCCTTGAAAATACCAGTCCGGTGGTATATAACACTCAATACTTACGCCTTAAAAAGTTTTAATTATAAAAATATATTTAAATTAATTTTATTTTATCGGATCCTTAGATTACTCATTGTGGCTGAGTTTCGGGATACCTCAGCCATATTGCGGAATCAGTCAGCCACACTGAGGAGCAGGCACTTTTTTACAATTTATTGGAAATTTAGAAGTGTTTTGGGGGGGGATATTTTGAGGGAAATTCTAGGAATTTTGGGCAAAATAGTTGATTTCTGAAGTGATTTTTGGAGTAAAACAAGTGATGTTGTAGGAAAAAATGACAGGGTCCAAGATGGTGGCAGCGCCTCTGTGCCTCAGCCACGAATCATTGTACTAGAATCGACTTTTTCAATCTACTAACGTGTTTGTTAGATGTAGGTGCAAACGCACATTATTCGAAGCTGTATAAAAACACAATTCCAAGTGATTTTCCAGTGTGGATGTTCCCAAAACTTCCCATACGACTGGGACAAATCGTTTCGTTGTTTCCGCAAGACAGAAACCTCACGACTTCCTGTGAAGAGATAATCGCACGCAATAAAACATGTAATATGCATCTGAAGATATCCCTATGCCCTCCCCAGGTGTACATCGTATATCCCGGGGATGAACAATTTTGAAGGCACACATTTTTGATAATCAGATAATAGGAGAAAATAATCTTGTCTTACTTCAAATCATCACAACTGTCAGCAGGTTTTTTTTTCAGACATCAAGAATTTTCCGACCTGTCGCAAATATGAAATTTGGCCCCTATAAGATTATCTGAAATCATCAGTTCTGGTGAGAAAGCCACAAAGTTGGCAACTCTGCCGACATGTCCTCCTCGCCGGGCGTGGCGAGGCGCCGAGGATTATCACCCTCCACGCGACTGCAGGCTTGGATTGCGGCTCGCTCTACCGTGACGGACGAGGCGTGCCTGCTTGTTCATGCAAGCCTTGTCATCTCGCATTGTAACTCGCTAATAACGTGAGTTAGTTTTACGTGCATCACTCGACCCTCCACACACAGAGATGAAATGGCGAGGCGGTTCCTTTGATGTTGGTGTACCCATTCTTTGATTGGTTGCGCGAGCCTCTGGGAACTGGTCTTGTGTCTGATTGGCTACTACAAGCTGTGGGACGTTCCTTGTTGGCTGTGTTGCCGGCTGGCGAGTAGGTTACCAGGCGCTGATTGGCGAACGGCGTTCCAACATTTTGCTGGCCAGTGACGCCAATTTGCTGGCGTGTGCGGCTGGAGTTTGCGGTATAAACGGCAAGACCTGTAGTAAACATGTAGCACTCGAGTGGTATAATAACGTGGATGCGAATCCAACAAGCGAAAGAAGAACGCGCAGCAGACAATAAAGAAATTACCTCTGCTCGAGTATATAGAGGGCTGTAGTCTGACATGGCACCATGTTATAAACCGAAATGGTTATGATTTTAAAGACCTGAAAAATTCGCGAGTTCAATGACCTGCAGGCTAGACTATATAGTCTTATGTACAGATATGCCGATAGTAACTGCACATTGGTTGTCTGCCGTCACATCGGAAGGCTAAGATTGGGCCAGCCTTCTCCAGGAGGTGTCAAACACCACGTGGACCAATGGCTGATATTTTATTAACACACGTGTTTTGAATTCTAGCTTGTCCCGAAATGAATCCGCGCATTTTTCAGGCCTCTACTTATGATGCATCTGTGGCAGTGGACATTGGAAGGAACACGAGCGAATCGGTCAGCTATACCCGCCACTCGGGGATATCTACGACGAACAGTTTTTCTCAAACGGGGGAAGAAAACAATCATATTGTAAACCACGCAATAGACATTCGGAAATTTGACAGTCTTAATGACCTGGAGGCGGACTCCTCAGCCCTTTGTATACTCCAGCCTCAGCTGTTAGATCATTGGTAGCTGATATAGAGTGGCCAGTTTAACCGCAAAGCAGGTTACCTGGGATTCAGTCATTATCTTCTTTGCAGGTTTGTTATTGGTGTGGAGTTCTTCACGTCGTATCTCACAAATTGCGATCCAATAGCGGAAGTATCTGAAGTGCACGGGTTTCTTTTAAGTTTTACTTCTTCAGAAATGAACTCCGGAAATTTTCACGAGTCTATCACTCTCGATGCAAGAGGGTCTGAAGTTTGGATTGCAGTACAGAGAAAGGCTAAAATGACGGAGTCACCTGGTTCT
>NQII01000163.1:767074-801005 GCA_002778355.1 Clitarchus hookeri
TAACGTGACGCCTTAGAGTGCACTGCCTCCAAGTAACAAAAAGGAACGGTTGAACATTTCACGTTTCCTAACTGGAACAGCAACAATACATTAATAATTGCAGCTCAATCGCTGTCAAACTTGAAGCTGTGACTTTCCAGAACCTCTGCAAAATCACATACTTTGTATCTTGTGATTGGTGAGTCCGTGAACTGAACTGAAAGTTGGAGACTTAGGGCAGTCAAAATCACAGCAAATCAATAGTGACTGACAAACGTGTGAAATTGGGTCACTGGTGTAAACCGGATTTTCTTTTTTTAGACGGACTACAAAAAAATGTTTTTCGTCCTCGCTATTGGTTCACGGTTTTACTACACAACTGCCAAATGAGATACACGCGTCACGCCCAATAATGCCAAAACAGTCAGTGATATGCTACTCGCTGAAAATTTAGTTAAAAAGCTGCTACTCATTCACAAATTAGTGACCAAGTCCCCGTTGTGGTGGCAAATATAAATCACTATAAAATACCGTTAACACTTTCAGTTAGTGTTCATTGCAGAGAGGCTGTACAGGAAAACAGCATGTAACGAGGGAAATATTGTAAAAATGGAAGACGCCATCAATTATCAGAGACTATTCCCTAGTTTCACAAACCGTTGCTGTTGACAATATCAAGCACTGAATCCGTTGTTTATTGGCCCCGAGGTGTAAAAGAACGTTTTCTTGAGGGATGCGAAGTCCAAATAAAAATGTTTTCGTATACGTTGAAACAGCGAAAATGAAATATAAAGTATTTGTGACTGAGAAGATTATCACGGAACTTAGACGAACCGGGTTCCATTCCCGGCGGGCTCGCTCCAGAATTTTCGAATGTGGGAATCGCGCCGGACGATGTCGCTGGTCGGCGGGTTTTCTCGAGCATCTCCCCGCGCACTAATATTCTAGTGCTGCTCCATATTCCCCTCACTTCACCCTCATCGGCTCTCAAACCCTCGATGTTGAGGGCGCCGCCTAGTTGGAGGTTTTTTGCGTGCCTGAGACAGGGAAGCGCGGGAGCGATAAGGACGACACTGACACGCGCGCCTGATGCCACTTCGCTCCTACGCACTAGGCGCTAAACTGGCGTGCAGTGCTCCCGTTGTGCTGCGTGTACCTATGGTACTTCAAGCGGTGACCCTATAATTCTAACGGTGGAAAGTCTGCAGCAAAGTACAATGCATGTCCCTACAATAGTTATCCGTGTTTCCGACCGGTATATTACGAGATACAGCAGTGTGTAAAGCCGTTTTTAGCTATGTTGGAGGGCTCGGAGATAGCATTTATAATGTACACGATGTAATAAGAATATTATACTACCTCGTCTAAAGTGTGTTTTCTTTTCTTGCAGTGGTGTAACGTGGTCACGTTTAGTGGCTTGGTGAAATAAATATCTGGATTTCAAGCACACTGCAACGCAATTCAAGTGCCAGGTGGGCGGCGTCCTTTAAGCGCAAATCTCGAAGGTCTTCTACATGCGCAGTTCTGGCCGGTCGGCCGGGTGCCGAGTGCCAACATGCAGCGAACGCAAGGCGAGCGCAGGAGGCGCCCCTGGCACGAAGCTGCAGAGCTGACGTCACTCAAAGCAAGCACGGCGCCCGATATAATACCTGTTTAGCGCCGCGTCAGTGTTTAGTGATGCGTTAGACCGGTCGTGCTGGAAGTGTGCACTTCTTGTTCAGCCGAGAGACGGGCGGTAGTCCTTCGGCGGCGTTTAGCAAGCGCACGTCCGCATATTTATAAATCCGCTCTTTGTCGTGAAACTACTGGTCTTTCCCCCTGGCTACGAATAGCACGTAAGAACGGACACATACACGTGAACTGGAAAAAAAAAAAAAAAAAAACCGTTTTGTGGTGACCAAAAAAATATTGTTGGTTACCACAAAATCATTTTGTCAATATAAAGTATAGATATAACAAAATATTTTGTGGTGCCAACAAACTTTTTTTGTGATTACAGTGTTTAGTGGAAACTACAAAATGACGTTTGTGGTCACCAATGAATTCAGTGTGTTTGTAGGCAATGTGCTCGTTAGTCGTAGCGAATATGTTACGATGATAGCAGCAATACTGGTTTAGTGAGGTTCACAAAGGTGTTTTGCTGGTTGTGGGCTTTTGTAGGTAGGTATGGTCTAACAACAATTAAAACCTACATTCAAAGTCATCATGAGTGTAATTCGAACTTTGTTCATATCAACTGCGAGCTCAGTGTGACACCATTACGCTACCTTGCTCGGCGTTAAAATTTTGTCTTCAGCGCGTATATAACAGAAATCTAATAAGTGGCACTCACGACAAGGTTTGCACACTTCGCTTCATGGAAAGTTAATTTTTCTGGAATCATTTACGTGTAACATTTACTTAACTTAGAATAAAGGAATGATTTAATCCATTCATAAGTACTTAAGAACATCTATCAAGAATTAGTTTCGTAACCTGACGCAGAGAACCGAACACAGACAAATATGGCGTCGTGGCCTGACGTCGCCACTTCGAATATGCCAGAGCGCATGCGCAGAATGTAACGGATGTAGCTTTGCAGTCGCAGAAAATTGTTTTACTGTGGATGACATGAATGCTGTTGCTGCCAAATAAATAATTCGTGGCAGTCAATAAACGTTTTTTTCAATAAACAAGTATGTTAGTGAGGACTAAATAGCTTAAGTACTAGTCAATCTACGTGTTATCGGGCAACATAATATGTTTTGTACCAACAACAAAATGTCGCCTTGGAAAGTATCAACCGAATAGTTTTTGTAACTACTAACAAATCATTTTTTTTTTTCGGTGTGAGTGTGGCAGTTAGTACACATGTATCTCAATGCATGATATGCAAATTAGTAAAATTTAGTAATTATGCGTATGCCATACGCGGGCGCGGTAAGGGCTACGCATTTTATCTCACGTACTTTCTATGAACAAGGTTAGGAGAGTAGTTTTTTCGTAAACTACACGTCTGTAAGAGACCTTCAGCGGCAATACTATCATTTTACGGCAGAAAACAAAGATGAAAATGTGGTGTACAGCCGTATTTTACCTGTACGCCTAAAAACGGTAGCAAAAACACCCATTTTTTAGTCATTTCAACTCTGAGAAGATCCTTCAGGCGATTATCGAGAAAGTGATTCCTGCATACACACGTGTAAATCTTATTAAATTGTATTCGTAAAAGGTATATTGGCGAGGAATAAAGAAACAGCAACTTCAAGTGCCACTGTCCGTAAAAAAAAACACATTACTTTACATTCGTGCCGAACAGAGTACAGTTTGCAGGCACTACATGTAAGCCTGAATTCCTCAAATAAAAATAAACTTATTCCCTAGTTTTTGCTATTTAAAAAAATATCATAAAATGCTGACTTGTTTACATAAATAAAATAATACATAAATAAAAAAGTTCACGACTACTAAGTAGTTACAAAAAAAGTTTTGCATTGAAATACTAAGAGTTTAAAAAAAAAAATTTATGTGGCTGTCTTTAGTTTCCTAAGTACACACTTAACTCAATGAAAACCCTTCCTTCCAATTTCTTATTGTTTTAACGTCCATAAATGATAAGGATTAATCAATTTTTTTGGAAAATAGTAAAACTCTTATGCGGAAATTATACACCACGTGTAATACCTATTACATTAAACCAACGGTATTTGGAATATACATGAATTAATGTTTATAACATCCAGCTCCCTTGCATTGCAGTGTTCTGGGAGTAGAACTGTTTCTAAAGTTTAGTCTATTCCATTTTTTTTTTCTCACACTTTTTGAAACAAACCTTTGAAAAATCACCCCATGTGCGACGTGTTAGATTGTTTCCTAATTACGTATCATAAGNTTTTCTCACACTTTTTGAAACAAACCTTTGAAAAATCACCCCATGTGCGACGTGTTAGATTGTTTCCTAATTACGTTATGTATGACATGCGTTTTATATTTGTGTTAACATAGAAGTACCTAAACGTACCTTATTTTTTTGTTAAATTGAAATTGTATTTATATTTTTAATTAAACATTATAATATTTCACTTATTATTAATATGAAAAACCATGAGAAAATAGATGTGTTGGTAGTGCTTAGTAAGAAATAATTCTTATGCAAAATATTGTTACACTGAGTGCGCACAAATGCGGTGCGTTGTCCCCTTTGGTGTAATTTCATTATGGTTTGTTAAGCATTGTTTGCACGAGGTGGAGAAATATCCTGGAAGTAGAACTTTATCTGGGCTTCAGAAAAGTTGGAAGTAACCGCGAACGGACTAAATTTGTTTTTCTGCGAGTGCAGAAGCGCAGTTCGCGAGTGCAGTGAAGGACGGGAGATTGGCCAGGAGGAGCGGGGTTGCTCGCGAAGCAGGCAATCAGTGGCCTCTGCACTCGAGTGTGCGGAAGGCGTGGGCCAACCTGGGTTAACTGGGCCCAGGAATAGACGATGACCGAGCTGGCCGCAGCCTTCATGTTTATTGAATCACTGTGGCCGCTGTCACTCCTCCCCTCCGCCGATTCACGGTCCTCTCTCAACCCTCGGTTTCGCGCTACGTCGGTCCACGCGAACCGACGTCACAGACGGTCACGGTGGACGTGCCGTCAACAAGAACACGCCAGCGCAGAGGGGTGAAGTGGATTGGCTGTCCCTTTCACAATTACATATAAATAGCTAGGGACGCACAATTTTCACGAAGAAGTTGCCTGCGGGATTCTCCTACCAGTTTTCCATAGCTTATTGTTAGAAGCACCAATTTTCGCAAAAAAAAAATTTCGGGTCAAGCTGCGTTCCAAAACACTATAGTTCAGAACCACTTCGGTGATTGGATCATTTGAATTGTTACGCGTCTTAGCTCTCTGCAACTGACGTCCAAGGTCAAACCTGTTTCCGGATGTGTTAAAGGGATCTGGGGTGGGGAAATGAAACTTCTTATTATGCAAACATTTTTATTAAGCACAATACACATACTGTAGATGACCTAATGTTTCTAAGTATGATAATGTTTTCGTCAAGCAAGTTACTGCAGCGGAGGAGAGTTTAATTCTTCTGAGTTTCATGTACAGATTCGCATTGCAGGGAATGACTGCACACAATGGATCTGGGATTCTGGAGGTTTTCTTTTTCAGGCATCCTCACAACAGTACAGTGACTAGTGTTAATTATCTTAGTTCTGATTGGCTCTCTAAGTAACAGACTCTCTTCATACATGGACAAGCGGGCAAATTGCCAAAGGAAGACTGCATGCAAGTGCGTACATAGGATATTGAAGTCTAGCCTTCGCGAATATTTTCGCGAAAAACCGGTGGCCCTACTCATTGGTAGTGACCCGAATATTTCGCAGATTCATTTGAGGACAAGCTAGAAGTCAAACACACGCACATCTTACTTTATTTTCCAAATGGATCGCAGTTTTTAAGACACGCCCTGAACGAATTACAGCCAATAATTAACAGGCAAGGAAACAAGGACCGAATCCTATGATGCTTGATCTGGGGTTAAACTGATCATCAGCCAATGAACAACTAACTGAGGCTCCAATCCACGAAGGATTGTGGAATCTGGCTTGTTGCCGAATAAATCCGCGAAATTTACGGGTCTCTAATTATTGGCCACATGTCTGAGTGAGTGGACATTTATTTCTTTGACTGGCCAATGAGAATTAGATTATACTCATATTACGAACATATCTGATTCGAGGACAAGCCCATAAGATGCGCAACAAGTAAGCAATCCAATCGCAATTATAGAAATGACTTAAAGTGTATTGTTTTGAAATATATCTAGTTCTGAAATCTTTTCGCGAATATCGTGTGTCAATAAAGAGAACTAAAAGGAGTGAAGCTAGCTTACTTAACCATCTTCAGTCGCAAATAAATATGCAATCATTTGAAAAGATTCTATTGCCCATTAACTAATCACGCAAGTACAATGAAGTTCGCCACACATTATCGTCATAGCCCGTAATGTACGAGGGACACGAGGAAAAAAAATACAAGTATTACACATGTGGTTAAGTCCTACAAAAATTGTGACCTATTGAGACCTGTGAGCCTGCCTGGTGGCTAAGGAAAAATGAAAATGTAGATTGCAGCCTAAAAACAAATGCAGTCGTCAGCAAACGAAACAAGAGGGTGGTTAGAGGGTAATTAGCAGGCTACTAAATCGATGTGGAAATACTGAGCATAATGACAAAATGGCAGGGTTGAGAAAAGGCGACTAAGGTGAAAAGGAAATTGTAAGGCCTGAGAAAGTAGGAATGGAATGACAGTGCATGATGTTAAAATGGTAGGCATAGAATGACAGAGCGGGAGGAAATGAAATACCAGATGGTGGGAATGGAATGGTACAGCATGAGAAAATAGGAATTAAATGACAAAGCATGATGTTAAAATGATAGGCATGGAATGACAGAGTGGGAGAAAATGAAATACAAGATGGTGAGGATATACGATGTTCGAATGGCAGGCATGGAATGACAGAGCAGGAGAAAATTAAATACAATTTGGCGGGAATGGATGGCAGAGCATGATGTCAAGATGGCCGGGTGGAACAAAGGTGACTAAAAATGGAATCGAAATGGCTGACATGGAAAGACAGAGCATGAAGTAGAATGACCGAACATAAACTAGAATGATAAATGATAGAGCATGAAAGTAAGGCGACTAAGGTGAAAAGGAATGGCAGAGCATGAAATAAAGGTGAGTACTCAGGGAACAATATGGCGGTGATTATGTAAAACTAAATGGCGACGTAATACAAAATGACGATAACAATGGAATTCAAAATAGCGGCAATAATGTAATACAATATGACGGCCGGAAACAAGATGGCGGTCGGGCGGAGCCCGAACCCGACCCTGGACCCTGCGCCAGAAGGAACTATGTCCCACTACTTGTGTGTACCCTCCTGCTCCCACTGTGTCCAACACAACTTCATGTATTGCTGTTGACAGGTGAGGTGGAACCTCCTTCGGGGGGAGAACCTCCACCCACTGCGATTGGAAAGAGCGATACTCTTTCTGCTGGCAGTATTCAACCACTGTCAGGTTGGAACTTGACCAAGTCCAAATATTTATGGTTCGGACATTTGTCCTAAGGTCTGGCAGAGGAGTGCGCCCATCCTAACGTCTGATGTGGCAAATACGCAGCCTGTAAGTGGCAAATCAACAGCTCTGGAGTATAAAGAAGTCCTAATCGCACTCCTCTAATATTGCTCAGAATAGTGTCCCCTGTTATACCATTGTGGATTAGGCACAGGGGGGAGCAGCCGGGTTAGCGATACTGAATTGAGCACTCAGTACTCGAAAACCTGTGTCCAACACCGAATTGCAGAATAGGCAGAATAGTTCAAGTGGCGATAAATGCACCGAAACATCCAACCTGCCTCTCGGAGGCTACGATGCGGCCTCTCTCACACTCATTCAGAGGGGCAAAGCCTTGCCGAATGCGCCGTCGGGGCATACTGCATACTTACTGAACTTGGCTCTGTGACTCACACTGCTACTAAGGTCTTATTCGGTGTCTTGCATCTACGAATAATGCAGGAATGTGCAAACCGCATTAAACGCAAATTGGACACGTGTCGGGCTATGACGATAATGTGTGGCAAACTTCATTGAACTTGCGCGATTAATTAATGAGCAATAGAATATTTTCAAATTATTGTATATTTATTTGCGACTGAAGATGGTTAAGTAAGCTAGCTTCCCTCCTTTTAGTTATCTTTATTGACACACGATATTCAAGAAAAGATTTCAGAACTAGATATATTTCAATTCAAAACAATACACTTTAAGTCAGGTAATTTAATACAAAATGGCGACAATGACATAGCCCAATATGGTCGCTATAAAGTAATACAAGATGGCGGCCGGGAACAAGATAGCGGTCGGTCGGAGCCCTAGCCCGATCCCGGACCCTGCGTCAGAAGGAACGATGCTCTACTACTCACACACCCACCGAGTAGGCTCGGGTTGACCCCGGCGGGCCACCAGCAGGGCGAAAGGCTGTAAACTTTCTACGGGCGTCTCTGCGCACCATCCAGGGACATGTCACAGCATCTGGGGACACGCTAGTTCCCACCAATACAATATCCAGACGGCTAGCAGAGCGGGAGCTGTAGTCGCAGCGTCGCTTACGACGTCTGTCATTACGACCTGAGCATCGCCGAGCACGTGTAATTCTCTGCCGGGAACGACCAGTTGGGCAGCTTGCAGATTGGCGACGAGTGGTGTTTATCGACGAGTCACGGCAGAGTCTGGAGACGTCCTGGCCAGCGCCGTGATTCATAGTAGAGCGGCACACCACCCCAACCAGAAGTGTCGTGTGGAGTACCAATTCCTACTATTCCCGCAACCCACTCGTGTTTATTGAAGGAAACCTGACGGCGCGGCGATACGTCCAGGAAATTCTGTGGCCACGTCCACTCCCCCTTCCTGGTGCAGCTTGACAACCCCATTTTCCAGCAAGATAACGCCCGGGGCCCCACACAACATGCTACTTTGGCCAGCAAGATCCCCAGACCTCTCGCCCATCGAGAACGTTTGGTGCCTGATTGGACGGCAACTTCGGCCTGCGGTAACTACGGCAGATTTGGAGAGCCAGTTGCGCCACCTGCGGCAGGATCTTCTTCAAGAGAACATCCTATGTCTGTATGCCTCCATGCCAGGCCGTATCTCCGCCTGTCTTCGTGCTACGGGTGGTCCACCACCATAGTAAATGCATCCTGCAAGTATTGATGCTCTGCGAAACATGCTTGACGTGGTACAATATTTTGATATTTTATGTATTCATACTACTATGTCCTATGCCTGTACCCACTTACATGATCCAGCAATAGCAGCTTCAGGGTAACCATTTTTTAAATGATGTATATAGTTTTTAAGGCGTCGCAACGGATGCTATATTTTGTTCGGAACTGTACTAGTATCGGTATAACGCTCTGGCATACAAATGAACCAATAAAAATGTGTCCGTGCTTCGTGTGGTTGGCAGCAGCTGTTTATAAGTATACGGAATGTACTTTCAGCAACAAAATACCTCCCAGACGTGAGGAACTTTCCTCACTGGACGATATTTCCTGCTTCGTAAAGTTTAGGTCATTAAAGCCACTTTCTGTACCATGTCCCAGATACAGGAAGCTGTGAGTGACACATTGTGTGGTCTTTATATGTTCATTGCGCCGCCACAGAATACTTAAGAATACAGAACTGAAACAGCCGCTTATAGGGCTCCCATTAGGAATCCCATTTTGTTCCTCGGTAGAATAAACCTTACCCCCCGGGAATGCTACCTCGACCCTTATTGTCCATAAATATCACGATATTTTCCAATGTATTTTCATTGGTAGGTAAATTTTCTTGGGAATCTCTCGTTTCCCCCGCTCTTGCATTCCAACGCTGCTCCATACTCACCTCATTTCACCCTCATCGGCTCTCAAGACCTCGATGTTAAGAGCCGCCCAAATCTCTCCACTCTCGAGTGTCTCTTAAGATAGCTCCTTCGAGAAAACCACATTAATAATACTCGGATTCTTCACAACTAGGACTGCCACAGTTTTACATAATCTTCTGGCGTGTGCATCGAAGTTGAGTTGCTGTAACGCTCAAAATCTATCCTGCTGCCTCTCATATGGTGACTTTTCTGAGCGTGTAGCAGTTTGTTTACAAAACGTCGGGAGAGTAACACTTAATACCGGCGTACACGCCATCAACTAAATATGAGGTGGACCGATCTCGCTGGCTGCGTACAACCAATCTCCGTGCCCCAACACTGAACTGCGTTTTTGCCATTACGACTAGCAAAAAAGACGTGTATTGGATTTGAGGTTAGAACTCTTTTTTGTAGAAAACAAGTGCTTTGAGATGTTTTATACTTCTTCTTGCCAACTTTTAATGCTGTTTGATTAAATTCAAATTGGTAAAAGTAATTTGTTAACGTAATATTGCTTGTCATTTAAAAAGTATGATGTTAACAAACACGTTCATCGTTGTTGAACATGTTACTTTGACAGTTGTGTTAGTTTGTGGTAGGTCAATGTTGGGCACATGCGTATAATACGAATAAGCGGCAAACATCTTCTTCATAGGCTATTCACGGTAAAGTGAGCAGATCTGAAAGCCCTCTCATTAAGAATAATAGCCACTAAATATATTTTATTTTTGTCTTAGCCGTTAACTTTCGAGTGCGGTGGAATATACACACTATGTGTATTACTTACATGACAATATTTATTTCAAAAAGGTAGTTAAAGAATAAAAAAAAATGTCTGTAAGGAAAAAGTAACTAGAGCCTCAAAAGTGCTCACTTTACCGTGAACAGTCTACGGTACACACGAACTAGGGTTCGGCGGCGCTCGAGTTAGCGGTGAGGCTGGGCGCGAACTGCTCCACGAGTTACCCCCTCCTCCACATCCTTTCCCCATCGTGACGTCACGCGAGACCCGCTGCGCGCCTCGGGCGGGGCAGGGTGCCGCCTAGACCCGAATCTGGGTCAAGGCGAGGAGGCGATCATCCTGCCGCTGAGCCGACCACATGGTCCGGTTAACTCTCGCCGCGCGCTGGTTAAACACCCTCCTCACATCAGCCTTCGAAAACAAATACATGGGGCTCTTGACAATGGGCGCAGGGGCACGTGCCCTCCCAAATAAAATTCAACATACCACAGCAAATAAATGCTCTTTTATTGATCTTTCCTTCATAATTTAAATGTAAAAGTGTCGTATTTGGTCATTAAGTCCTGTATCACTGGGCTGCGAAAAGGACGAAATTTTTCCTCGCAGCTTTGGTGCACAGACGGTCTGTGTCCGCGCTGCTGTATTATTTTCCTTGCCGAAGGCACACGAGACGTCTCGGAGATAACCGAAGTGCGGTAGGACCGGGGCACAGGCCGCCTGTGCCCATGCGGTTCAGGCAGTGCTGTAACAGCTCGATAGATGGCAGGTGCGTCTCTTCTGCGATGTGTTTTCCGACGACGTATCGCATTGTGATGTACTGTTAACTGCTGCAGTATTATATTCAAGGCTTGAGAATTTGAGAATATTTTTTAATCAACAGTGCATGATATCATAGTGTCTAAAGTGTGCGTATTATTCAGTTTTTTAATGTTTATGCACGGCGTTTTTGTTGCAGTGTTAAGGCGTGTCTACGATCGGCCGTACCTGTGGATGTGGACGTGTCCGGATTGTGACATCAAGTGACGCCACATTCGCGCATTCCTAATACGGTCTACAAGTGTGGTGCCCGAAAGTGAGCTTTCAGAAAATATGACATTAGATCGCAGTAAATTCGGCACATTATTTGTTGGTGTTACGTCATGTATTTTATATTGCTGAAGTGTTGATTATATAACGTTTGCAAGATGTGCGATTTTAATATTTATTTATCTTTATGATATAGGCCTTAACTATTTTATTTTAAACAAGCTCCGCAACTGACATACAAGAATTTTCTTCTGACTTTGCATTTTTTAAATATTCATCCTTCATATTAAATAGTTCAGACCGAACGCAGACTGCACTAATTAGCATTTCATCGAAAGTGAAAATTCCACGAATGCGCGCGAAAGAACCTGTAGTCTTATTTTTCTATCATCTTAGGGCACATCTTGGGACAAAAGATTAGTTTTCTGAACGCTTTGACTTCGGACACGGGAGGTTAAGACAGTGCCATGACGTCAGAGGATCACGTAAACCTATCAGTGCATCCTTGTCCTAAGACACAGGTTGGGATAGAGGAATTGTAGACAGGTCTTTTACTGAATTTTAATGGAACGTGCCGTATTCATTCAAAAACGAAGCGAACAGAATTAAATATGTATCGCGACAGGCATTACATTAAAAATCTTTGCCCGGCGTTACCACAACATATTCAAACGCGAACTTATCACACCCAAAAGAGAAATTGTACATGTAATTTGAGTAAAAAAACCCATAAAGCCACTTGGTTAGCAGTGCACAGTGATAAAACCGCGTTTAATTTTTTGTGTGATATTCTTTTTGGCTCTGACGGTATGTGAGTGACTGACTATAGGTGTTGTCGGCCTAAAACATTGGGATGACAAGACACGAAAAACATTTAGGGAACAAACTGCATTTGCGAAATGAAGTGAAAATGGTAATGCTGGGCCACGTAGATATTTGAAATCAGTTGGATGAAGTGTACAGAAGGTCGGTTAAAAAAACAATGAACTAGTCGAAATAATAGATACCTACATAATTTCTACAATAAAAGAATGCCATACATTTTGTGGATTTATTTTTGGAGTGGAGATCGTGATGAAACTACTAAAAGTGAATACCAGGTGTGCTTAGAGGTTTGTTATTTCGTTGCACCTTCAATTAAAGTATTGGGGTTGATTCTTAACTTTGTGCCCTCCTTCGAAATTATTCCTGGAGCCGCCACTGCCCTGTGCCTACATGCACCGCAACGTAAACACTAGTTCTTAGATCTGCAGCAATGCAACGTAGTTCTGTCTCTATCGCTAACCCGTTCGGTTACACATTAATTTCCGTGTTGCAATCGCGTATTTTGTTTTTGACATGCGCTGTGCTTGTGTTTAGAACTTGTCTTGTAACTAGAGATCAACCCGCTGCGTGCTCGGACTTGTCTTGTAACTAGAGNCTGTGCTTGTGTTTAGAACTTGTCTTGTAACTAGAGATCAACCCGCTGCGTGCTCGGACTTGTCTTGTAACTAGAGGCGCTGCGTGCTCGGACTTGTCTTGTAACTAGAGATCAACGCGCTGCGTGCTCGGACTTGTCTTGTAACTAGAGATCAACGCGCTGCGTGCTCGGACTTGTCTTGTAACTAGAGATCAACGCGCTGCGTGCTCGGACTTGTCTTGTAACTAGAGATCAACGCGCTGCGTGCTCGGACTTGTCTTGTAACTAGAGATCAACGCGCTGCGTGCTCGGACTTGTCTTGTAACTAGAGATCAACGCGCTGCGTGCTCGGACTTGTCTTGTAACTAGAGATCAACGCGCTGCGTGCTCGGACTTGTCTTGTAACTAGAGATCAACGCGCTGCGTGCTCGGACTTGTCTTGTAACTAGAGATCAACGCGCTGCGTGCTCGGACTTGTCTTGTAACTAGAGATCAACGCGCTGCGTGCTCGGACTTGTCTTGTAACTAGAGATCAACGCGCTGCGTGCTCGGACTTGTCTTGTAACTAGAGATCAACGCGCTGCGTGCTCGGACTTGTCTTGTAACTAGAGATCAACGCGCTGCGTGCTCGGACTTGTCTTGTAACTAGAGATCAACCCGCTGCGTGCTCGGACTTGTCTTGTAACTAGAGATCAACGCGCTGCGTGCTCGGTCTTGTCTTGTAACTAGAGATCAACCCGCTGCGTGCTCAGTGATACTGGCTTTAAAACCATTCACGTCGAAGAAGAGTAGGAAATTACACAAGTCACATTGGTCACGAGCAAGACTGGTCACTGATGTCTTGCTTGCACGGCACCGGTCATAGATATCATTGGCGCGCAACGTGTTCACGAACGTGGGCGCGGCGAGTCAGGGGTTAAGGCCCCCGCCCACCAGGAGATTTTTTCCGCGCAAGACTATCAACTGGCGTGCAGTGTTCTCGTCGCGCTGCGTGTACCTGTGGGACTTCCAACGGCGAACCTATTATTCTATTGGCGGAAAGTCTGTAGGAAGGTTCGACGCACCGCCCTCGAGTGGTTTTGCATGTATCTGGCGCGTATATTTTGAGTTAAAGAGCTTTGAAGAAGCAGTTTTTTATAGCCATTTTGGGGTTCTCTGACACGGTGTTTGTAATGTGCGTGACGTATTGCAAACACTCAACAGCCCTCGTCTGAAGTGCATGTTCTTCTCCTAGATCAACACATAGGAAGCACGTTTGAAAGTTTCGCAGAAACACGTGAATTGCTAACACACTACAACGCAGTTCAAGCGACAGGTAGGCGGGAGCTTTAAAAGAGAAAATATCGAACCATTGGCCATTGGAATTGGTTGCTTTTTGTTTCACACGATTATGGTAAGTAAGACTTTGGTATATTATATATTTTTTGCAGTTTTAATAATTCTACAGTGTCATATAAATGTCGCAAGACTTAATGGCAGTGTTAATCTTTTATCATTCACGGTCAGTAGCGGCCTTTTTATTTCGCATATAACTAGACACGCAAATCGCGAAAAAAAAAAATTCAAGTTAGCACATATTCGAAAACACTGTAGTATTCTGACTCGTTTATAGCACGGCGTAACTCTTTGCAGACCAACAACAAACTTTCGGTATTAAAGTATCGGATTTTTTCAATGACCAAGCGAAAAAATGAAAGTAGCTTTACACACGCACGACACCCAATAACTAAATAAATAATTTTCCGTCGTGTGCACATTATGAAACCTAAGAAGCAGATAACTTTTCCCGTGGTAAACCATCATTCGAAACGATGGTTCATCGCAAGAAAAGTAGACTCTGCTTTCTAGGTTTCAACAAAGAATAGGCTAGTAAACAGAAGTGAAATATCATGGTGCTTCCATTGATGTAAGCTAACTCGGTCGCTCATTGGCCACGCGAGGCTGTGGAAACGGGTCATGAGTCTGATTGGCTATTGCACGTTATGGAACATTCCCTATTCGTCGGGTTGCTGTCTGGAAAATTAATGTCCAGGAGCTGGAATACGTTCCTACATTTTTTCCTGGCGTGTGTGTGTGTGGCTGGAGTTCGCAATACACGCCGCCATTTTACGTCTGTATTCTTGGTTACTGCGAGTTTTCAACGTATTGTGCGTACGCCGGAAAATGTTTTTTCTTAGCTGGTGTCGTGTGTATATGAAGCTGGCGCCTTACTTCTCTGGCCCAGTGAGAATTCTGGCACTCTAAGATTGAACATTTATTATTGATTCGCGAAGTGCCAAGCAATGTCAAATATACGTAACGAAATCAAGGATAAGGACGGGGCAGTGTTTTGGAAGGTATGTTTTGACTCAAAATTTTTTCGCGATTTTATAGTGTCTATAACTATCGCATTTACTTAAAACATGGCACCACGTTAGAGTCATCTGCGTCTTCGAGCAAAGTTCATCTTATCCTTGACTGCCGAGTTCTTCGAACCTCATTCTCCTGTCTGAATCGGCAATACGAAATCACGATTCTAAAGTACTAAATGTCTGCTGCAGGTTGAAAGCCCTGAAGGGCGTATCGGAAGGGCATGACATTAACATACAGGCCTAGTAATTCTGTAACGCCTTGTCAAGTCCGGAGTTGTATGAAGAGATTATAAGTAGGGGCAGTGATATTTCGCGAAAATATTTCGAGACAAGGTACAATTCAAAGCACTGTAGAGTCACCCAACTTTTTTGATTGACTGAAACATGTTCTGGTACGTGTTCGTTGTTTGCGCACGAATCACGAAGGTTCAGTGTCGTAGTTACTTAGTCCTGAGTGGCTTGGTCCAAAGATGGGCACGGCACCATCAGCCAATGGAGGTATAACAACAGCTGAGGTGTGAATATAGTATTGAAGTCTACTGTGTGCTCCGATTTTTACGCGAAAAGTCACTGGCCCTAATTATAAGGTATCTATCTAAATAGTCAAAAGAAAGAAGAAATCATGCCAGGCTTTCGAAGTGTTCAGTTACCCCATTCAGTCCCTGTGTCCATGATCGATACATGTTTCACATAAAGGATATTTGTGGTTTGGCACTGTACACAAGGAACCAGTGTCTGGTGCTTTGAGCGTACTGCTGGCGAGATATCTAATTCGTTGTAGTTTCTGCACATCTCCTTTGTGAACGATTAATGCTGACGTCAACGAACAAGTAGTACGTTGTTCACTTGTTGCGAAAGGCACGCTCGGTACAAGTGCAGCGCACATCAAAAAAAGGTTACCAACGATTGCAACTCTTGAATTCGTAAATCAATTCGGGGCTGTCAAGAAGAGACGTTGAATTTACAGGCTGAGTATAAAAGAATACCCCAATTTTGAAAGTCCATAATATCAAAACCAAACAACCTACAACCTTGATTGACCAATCAAATGAACCGTGGAACCGTGAAGTTTGTTTACCATGCATGCAAAACTGTTCAATGTGACCACCACGAGCGGCCCGAACGACATCTACGCGATAATCAAACTCGTTCCACACTCTTGTCAGCATGTACGGTGTTACTGTTTGAATGGCGTCCGTAATTCTCGTTTTGAGGTCGTCAATGTTAGTCGGCAATGGTGGACGAAACACTTGATCCTTTATGTACCCCCATAGAAAAAAATCGCACGGGGTAAGATCCGGGCTTCTTGGGGGCCGGTGATGAAGAGCCTGGTCACCAGCTGCTCCTCGACCAATCCAGCGTTGCGGCAACGTCTCGTTCAGGTATCCGCGAACAGCCAATGGGGTGGCGCACCATAAAGGAAACATCAGACCGTCCACTTCACATTGGCGTGTCGAATGCTAGCTCTCTTCCTCCTCACCACCTCTAACCGAGAGTTACGAACGCCATCCAAACCGTAACACCGGATATGCTGACAAGAGCGTAGAACGAGTTTGATTATCGCGTAGATCTCGTTCGGGCCGCTCATGGGGGTCACATTGAAAATTTATGAATATATCGTAAACAAACTTCACGGTTCCACGGTTCATTTGAATGGTCAATCAAGGTTGTAGGTTGTTCGGTATTGATATTATGGACCTTCGAAGTTGGGGTACTCATCCTGTATATCCTCGCTACTTTAACAGGAAATTTCACATTCGCCTTTGCGATGCGATGTCCTGTGTTTACACTTCTGTGCGTCGGAGGTAAAGAGCACTATGTACATTTTACAAAACTGAGGTTTTGATATAGTTTTATTGTATTTTTTACGCTATTTTCTGAGGAGCAAAGCAGTATTTCATACACGGAATAATAAGTGATTTATCCTGTAGGGAAGGACACTATGTGTCATCATGGTAAAGTGGCAAAGAGAACTTCTGTAAAAGTTCCATAATTGTGACATAGTCCCCTGTGCATTGTTTTCTGATAGACAGACTTGTATTATGTCCTTAACACTTTCATTCCCACATTATTGTATGGTTTCTGGTGTTGCAAATTATACATTTTTTGATGCGTGCTGTACTTAAGCTGGAAAATGATTTGTTTCGTTAACACAACCAATAAGCTGTAGGCTTTGTGTTCGGTGACGGTGATACGAACCAATCATAACGTTGAGCAGAAGCATGGTTTAGGAATCGTTCCTCACAGGAAAGATCATTGGGCATTGAGCCTCGCAGAATACAGTACCGGTCAAATAAAAGCTTCCTGTAAACATGTAGTCGATTGTCTACAATGGGCATGAAAGGGTTAAAAACCAAATTCGTCGATCGGATAACCAGTGTTAACTAGCTGAACCTAACCAGCCCTATCTTAGGATAACGTAATGAATCACAGGTATGTTCAGCGTATACGCGTGATTCACAAATGAATCACGGGGGTCGTGGGTGTAGCTTCCCACGCGCATGCGCTGTATGAGGTACGCGGATCTGCACTTGACATCGCACCTGACAAGTACGTGCTTTTTTGACGCAACTGGCAGGGGAAGCTGTTACCATAGCAACCCGGGGGGAGCGGCGATATAGTGGCCAACTGAACTCCCTTTAAGCTTCGTTCGATGAGCAATAAAAAATGAAATTTTTATTCTACCACCCAGACAGAGTTTGATTGATTCTCGCAATAAAAAAAAAGTTCGTGTTCAACCAAATGATGAAACTAAAATAGCTGTCTAGTGTGTGGGTACGATTACTTACACAAAATTGTGAAATATCAATTCCTGCAACTTGGCACACTTTAGAGACACTCGCAATTGGCTGTGGCGGAAGACTACGCGAGGTAACTTCTTTCATAACTTACAAAGAAGCGAAATGTCATGCAGCACTGGAGACATTCGAGGACATGCTAAACTCCGAACTCCTGTACATTTATCGCAAGTAACTTCAGTAGCGGGATCACATTTTAACTCTCTCAAGCGTTCATAAATATGCAAGGGCGTAGAAAGCATATTTTCCCAGGGAGGGTCCACCTTGGAAATATATTTTTTATCATACATCCTCGGCTTATGTGCCTACACCCGTTAGAGAGCAAAGGAGGCCTTGCTGGCCAAGCTTTATCTAGGATTTACTAACATATTTTTTTGTTAGAATACAATGTCATTTTATTAATTACCGAAGATTATTAATGTTAGCTGGTACATTCTTTACACCTACAGTTAGCCTTAAGAAGTAATTTATAATTTATTGCTACCGATTGTATATGATTACGCCATGAGAAGGACAATCACGACTGAGTTATACTTTATAAATTACTTTTAAAAATTGTTTTGCTAACATTTTAGAACAATAAAATTTTGGATAGTTAACTACTTTAACTGTTTTTTCTTCGAGTGAACCAAAACATTAAACAAAATATTACAATATCGTTGCAAATTCGAACTTAAGGGAAAAATACTGTTAATTAAAAATAATAATAATCCTTGCATCGTGTGGCAACCAGCTATTCTCGTGATCGTGTTGTCAGGCCGGAAAATGTTTTATCTTTCCGTAGTAATGTACACCTCACTGCGGGCACTTTATTTTGATGCTTGCCTCATCCTAAATGCACATCTTAAAATATGTTCGATATTGGAGTATAAGTAAAAACATAAACTGAAATCAACTGCTACTTTAAGAGATAATACGGAAGTTGCAGTAAAAAAGGAACTTCGGTAAAGTACGAAATGTGGCGGGGAGGGGGTTCACGGTGGGGTCGTTATCGCAGCGAAGAGGTGGNACCCCCACGACCTCACGGCTTCTTCGCCCATGTAAATATGTGATTGTAGAAGCAGCAGCAAACGTTTGTGTTCGGAACTTTCCTAGTTTCAGTACAACGCCCTGCCATATGTCGGCCCCAATATAAATGCGATTGGCGTTATTGGCACCAGGTGTTTGAGACAACGGAATACAGTCTCAACATCGAATGATGTCTCTCACACTCGAGGGACTTTCTTTATTGAACGATGTTTTATGCTGCGTGCAATGCAAAGAACTGAAAATACTTCCTGCAATACGTCTGATATATAATTACACCGTAACTGAGTGCACTAGGTACTATTTTTCCAGAAAAAAAATTCCAAAATTTTTAATACAATAACTCCTCCGCCCATAAAAAATGATTTGAAATATTTTTTTTTTAAATAACTGTCGTGTCTTCCATTTTATCATTCTACTAAACCAACCACCTTGAAATCTGTTAACGTAAGCCGCAAAAATTGATTAAAAATTATGTTTGTAAAATTAATAGAAAATATAGGCGCGTGTGTGTTAATAATAATGCATTGCGTCAGTATATAGTTTTGACGTGACAACGTCTTAAATTAGGTTGCGGCTGGGAGTCACTTATGAAAAAGTGTAACGCTCGGTAACGTTACGATGAGTCACCGAGGAGGGGTAATCAAGGGAGGGAAATGAGGGGAGGAAACAGGAGGGGAGCCGAGCCGGCCAAGGAGAAAGCCACCTNGACCACGCTGTTAAGAACCGCCCAAAACTCTTCACTCACTCGCACACTGTCGAAGACGACCCTGGTCCATGCGGGAGCAGCTTCCTCGACTCCACAAATCCCACATGAGTACTGGCGTGGTCACTGCGACGTCACGCGGTCACTTCCAACTGTTCTGAAACCCCGCTTAAGTCCTACTTCCAGGATATTCCTCCGCCTCGTGCAAACAAACTTAACCAAGCATACAAAATTACACCAAAGGGACAACACGCCGCATTCGTGCGCACCTCGGTGTAATAACACTTTGCATGAGAACTATTTCTTACTAGGCATTACTAACACGCCTATCTTCTTTGTGTTTTTTATTCACATCAATTATAAATTGACTATTTCAAATTTATAGTAAAAAAATATAAGTAAAAGTTATTTTTAACAAGAAATAAGGTACTTTTATGTTAACACGACTGCAAAACACTTGTTATAAACGAAATATTTCAGGAACAAGCAAGCACGGCATGCATGGTGTGATATTTTGCAGTAATGATGCCGAGCAGTTCTGTTTTACAATCGGACAGTTTTCCATGGTTGCAATAATTTATATAACCATCCAACCGGTCGAATACGAAACTATGTTGCAATTCTCTCTGTAGTGGGGTAGAGGGAAATCAGTATGCGCCTATTTGCAAGACAAGTTCGTGCAGGCCAATGTTTATGTGTGAGCCATTTCAGACCTTACAATCCTACATGCAACGGTTATTTTGCGACGAGCCTGTACGTATATCTTCATTTTCTTTACATGCGTGGAAGGTTCTTATATGTTCCCGATCTTCAAATGTTTGTAAATGCTCACCAACTATGCTTGTAATAGGGCTTAAGACCTGCATGCCCTTATCCCCTTGATTGCAGTCGGAAGTGATGACTGTGACATGAATTTGAAGGTCGTATCTTCGGAGGGTGGGAAACGTCGGGCAACTATGCTTATAAGAGTGCTTAAGGTGTACTTGTCTCTACTACCCTGTTTTTCATCGGAGGTGAGGCCTCTGATGTGAATTTGGTGACTATAGCTTCCACAGGTGGGAAATGGTAGCTAACTATGCTTATACGAGGGCTTAGGGTGTACTTGACACTGCCTTCCTGTTTGTTGTCTGCGGCGATGTCTATGATATGAATTTGACGACTATAGCATCGGTGGGTGAGAGATGTCGGTCGACTATGCTTACAAGACTTCTTAAAGATTATCTTACCCTACCACCTTGTTCTTCGTCATAGGAGATGTTTATGATATTAATTTGATGCCTATAGCTTTGGTGGATGGGAAATGGTGGGCAACTATGCTTATAAGTCGGTTTAGGGAGTGCTTGACACTACGGCCCTATTCATAGATGGGGACGATGACTATGTTATAAATTTGGTGACTATATCTTAAAAGATTCGGAAATTACAACAAACTATACTTATAAGTAGGTTTAGGACCTACTTGACCCTGCGGTCCTTTTGCGTCGTCGGGGGTGATGCCTATGTTATGAATTTTGTGGCTGTTTCTTAAACGGTTCGTAAATTACATCAAATTATGCTTATAAGTCGGCTTAGGGCATTCTTGACGCATGTGCGCGGTGCGACTCTAGGCTATCGTGCATAGTCCGGCCTCGCTCCATGTCGCGCAAGTGGAATGACAAAGCATGAAACTCGTCCCCGCCAGAATGCCAGGTGAAATAAGATCCGAAAGAATATGAGAAAACCCATGGTGGAATGACAGAGCATGAGACTCGTCCCTGCTAGGATGCTAGAGAAAACCCTGGTGGGTGGGAGGCGAGAGGGATAACAGGAAGCATATGCGAAAAAAAATCTCGAGGGATAGAACGTGGGAGACGAGAGACTGGCAGGAATATGAGAAAAAACCCCAAACGGAATGCAAGAGCGTGATGTGCTGAGGTGGCATGGTGGAGCAGTAGTGAAAAAAGGGAAATCCACGATTACCACTGCTGATGAGGAATTACAGCGCACGAGGTTTCCGCATGACGTCATCCAAGATGGCGGTCGGCTCGTCACTTGTCCCCAGCCCCTGTGCCAGGACCGGTAATTTCCTACTACTCTTGTGAACAAGTTTAGTTTGTGTCCGCCCTGTGTGTTTTTGTGTGTTCGGTGTAAATGGGAATAAAGCCTTATCCGCGTGGATGCTACGCACGACTGACGTGAAGTTCCTATTGTCAGCGGGAAGAGAGATGAAGTAAACTAGACAGCCGCAGCTGCCGTCGCTGGAACGCAACGGCTGTACATCATTGCTTCCTCTCTGCTTCCTGCGGCGGGGACGTAAACCTCTTAGCGGCCCACGTGAATGCTAACCGCCTAGCGCGTGCTGCTCCCGCAAAACACGTCTGCCCGTGCTACAGAACACACAACAGTACAGAGGTTGAGTCGAGAGGTTTTGGTTTGCCTACGCCAATAACGAAGCCGCAATAAAACTCAGGCCAAGTCTTCGACTTGTACTGTTGAGAGCAAACAATCAATGAGCAATTGATATCTGCAGGATTGTACATAGGATTATAAACTCTAACCCACAAGTCACTTACCTCACAAAGATTTCAGGTCTCTGGGTATAGTGGGTTCGAACCCGGATCGGGCTGGTGTGAGGGCGACGTGCTACGCAAGCCGCGGGAATTACAGCATCAAATGGTTTAAGGTACGCACCTTCCTGGTACTTGATTTGCTTTGCCGAGTGTTTGAAATACACGTCTTCCCTAGAAACTATTAAATCTGAGCGCAAAACTTTGATTTACAAAAAGAATACACACTTAGAACAAGGTCTGTTGACTACTTTCAATTTCAAGATGTCACGCACAGTAAAAACACCATTTCAGAGCACTCCAACATAGCTAAAAGCGACTTTTTCGTAGCGCAGTATCTGAAAATATATGCGTCATACACAAAGTCCCATAGGTAGACGCAGAACGACGAGGACACTGCAGGCCAGTTCACAGCCTTGCGCTTAGTGGAGATGGTGCGCTTGATACGTGTTAACAGTGTAACCCTTACCGCCCCCGCTCTTCTTGTCCTCAAACGCGGGAAAACATCCCTATGCAGACGGGCCTCTTAAATAGCCCTTGCAATTTCCCGTAGCTTGTCGGACACGGAGAGACAGAGAGAGAGAGAGAGAACATTTTTAATTAACCTGTAGCTTCCTATGGTACGCCTGAAAATCGATTCCACTTAAGAGCGCGTGGTACAAAAATCTACATTAAACGGACGGATTAACATAAATAGGGTTTTGGGAGCGAATATAGGAAAACTACGAAGCGGCAATCTTAGATAACAATCTACTCAAACTTCGACAGCAAATATTTTTCTAGTGTGATGCATTACTGTTGAGCTATTTCTTACGTCATAAATTTGCCCATTTCAATGCGGCGTGATGTATAGCTTTAAAGGCATGTGTCTGTTCGTCAAAATATTTGCTAAAGAAGTAGGCAGCTGTTATTTAAAATCGTCCTTTCTTGATTTTTCTGTACCGACTTCCAAAAACCTGTTTACTGCAGTTAACGTGTTCAGAACTAATTTACGTAACTCGCCCTCTTAAGCCGCATCCCCACCGCCCCTCTCCCGCGGGTGACGAGAGACACCTGTCGATTATTCTCGCCACTCAGATAAAAGTCCCGCATCCTGGAGTGCGAATCCATTCATTCTCGCGACTTTAATCGCGCTGTCTCATCCCGCCAATCACACGAGTCCTGCGGCGAACAACACCACGTTATTAATTAATCACGTGTCTTGATGGTCGCCACCCAGCAGCACCTCTCTCTCTCTCTCCCTCTCTCTCTCTCTCTACACACCTCCTACGGGTGATAAAGGGCTACTAATCGTTTTGACTGCAAAGTGATAGGCGAATATTTTACAGCAGTCGTTTGTTTCCTAAAACGTGTTGTGCGCTACTACTGACGTGAAGACGTTGGATAGCAATAAAATTTATTTTTTTTCCTGTTTGGCAAACACTGACTAATTTGTAGGTAATAATTGTAATTGACGTCAAAGCATGTTTAAGCGCATATATATATATANATATATATATATATAATTAAAAGAGACCAGAAAAATTCTCGAGTTCAGTGCACATGCCTTCTCCCGCAGTTAAACATATTTGGTAAAGACGCGGATATTTCGCGAATTCATTTGAGGACAACCTAGAGACTCCAAACGCATGTGCATTTGACTTCCTTTTATTTACAATTGGACTGCAGTTTGTAAAGACACGCACTGGTTCGAATTCGAGCCAAAGCTAACCTGCAAGGAAACAAGGACCAATTCCCGTGCTACCTGGTCTGTGGGGTAAAATTGAAGCATCAGCCAATGAACAACTAACTGAGGCTCGAGCGCACAAAGGACTAGGGAGTCTATATTGCTGCCAAATGAATCCGCGGGATTTCCGGGCCTCTAATGATTGGGTTTGCCCATTTCCTGCTTGTTTGTTACTGGTCGAGACTCTCCTAGTGTGTGTCATGGACCAATTGCAAAAGTAAAGAAAAAACACGTGAGGCTTTAAGTTTCAAGTTTTAGCTTGCCGCGAATAAACCCGCGAATTGTTCAGGCACCTAGCCACGAAACACATCAAGTTACCTAAGAATTTTAAATTGTTGAAATAAAGGAAAATTTTCATATAAATATAGAGTTATTTACTAGCCCTGAATTTTCGTAAATTCGGTTTTGCTATGGTCATCGTAACACATTCTGTCTCTGTTTCCACGATAGTGTACGTGTTCAACATGAAGACGAATTAGGACTAGAACTGTACACAGAAGGTTCAATGACCAGTGGTTTTTTTTTCAATGCCTTAACTGATTTGTGGACTATGATAACAATCCCTGTTTGCGAATGGTCCATGCCTTTGTCAGTGAGCACGAATCATGTAATTCACTGCTCGTGATATAAATTATAGAGCAAGTCTTGGTTGCAACACCGGAGACCGTAAAATAATGCGGCTTTAATAGGATAAATATGAATAAAGACTTCACATTTAAGATTTTTTTTTTGTGTGTTTCGTGAATGGTTTTGTATATATTGTGACACGCATGGATACTGGACATTCAGTCCACAGCAATGCTAAATTTTACATGTGGCGGAAGGATACACAATCGACAGCTTGAGAAACTAATCAGAGGTTTTAGAAGTGTTCAACTGACTGAGAACCAACTATGTATCTGGGAATCAACTATACCTGCACATCTCAAGTCGTCATGCTTCCCATGTGTCCCTCTTCATCTTCTACTTTTTGCTTAGTCACCGGCGTAAAGAGCGTATGCCAACTGCGCAAAACTAATTTCTGATTGCCTACCTCGAAAGGATTGTTTTGCCACTGGAAAGGTCACGACTGTACGCATACAAACTTACTTTAAAATTCTAGCATACGTCATCTAACCTAAATTCGATGAAACAACTACGATATACTCAAGTTGAAAAGCAAAATTATATTTTAATTAAAAGGGAGAAGGTCTGTTAGAAAACTAAAAACGTTAAAGTACATTTTACTGTATAGTCAGGTGGTTCTGATTGTTTTACAGCTCACTCGTCCCGCGGTGAAGTCGAAGAAAATACTGAAGTTACAATAAACATTGTAATTACGGGCAAGGATTTTTTTTTTCAAGTTGATTTCAAAATACGTTTTAGGGCCCCGCCTGGCTGGTGCATGGAGTGCGTTGTAGACGTTTCGTAGAAAACACGTGATTCGAAAACGGTTGGGTATATTGCAGTGGCGTCTAAACTTGGAAAGCACTTAAGAAACCTTCCGTGCCCAGAAAGAAGTTTCAAGTTCTCATTTCAACTCCAAGGATTATGTGAAAATGACTAAAACGAATGTTTTCAGAATAATTTCTAGCTACTAAACTGTATATACAGAAAATTCAGAGTTGTCTTTAGACACGCATCATACTTTCATCTTCATTAGCGCGCCATAGAAATGTGGGGTCGAAAGTCACGTTCAGGTGAGTCGCCATCGGAATGACAGCACGCCAGTCGACCGCCTTGCGCGTACGGGCGATGAGGCAAGTGATGAGCGAGCAAAAGTTGACCTTACAACTCACGCGTTTCGAGGCCTCTACAACAGTGTAGTGGAGACATTTGGGCGGCTCTTAACATCGAGGTCTTGAGAGCCGATGAGGGTGAAGCGAGATGAGTATGGAGCAGCGCCGGAATGCAAGTGCAAGGGGAAACGGGAGATCCCCGAGAAAACCCGCCGACCAGCGGCGTCGTTCGGCACGATTCCCACGCGCGAAAATCCGGGAGTGACCCAGCCAGGAATCGAACCCGGTTCGCCTAGGTGGGAGGCGAGTAGTTTGACCGCTACACCACCGCGGCCCCTCGAGGCCTTGAACGCACAAAATAGCTGCAGGCAGGCGGAACACTTTAAGAGGGATTGACACCTGCTATTTTGGATTTATGGGTTTTTCTCCGAAAATTGGCATTAGAGAATTTGTGTTACATTTTGCGGGCCGACAAGGTATGGGGTATAGCTTGGCACACTTGATGAAATCTATACGGAGGTGTTTCTTTTCCTGTTATCACATCGGTGGTCGTTCATATATAGTATGAACTGTTAGAACGTAATGAAGGCAGTCAAACTGCAACAAATTCAGAACGTTTCGAAAACTATTATCTGTGTCGTGTTGCGCTAAATTTTTTTATTAGACCTCTGAAACAGAAGCGAGAAATCTGCCAAGTCCAAGTAGGAAGGGTTCAATCCCTTTTAACTGTAGGCTATTCACGATAAAGTGAGCACTTTTTAAAGCCCTCCCAACAGGCATTATTAACCATTAATAAATATTTTTTATTGCTGCCTCAGATGTTAAATTTTTGAGAGTGGTGAAATATACACCGTGTTCATTAGTCACGTGTCATTTTTCTTGATTAAAATGTGGCGGAAAGATAGAAATCGGCTGAAAGGAAATATTTAGCAGGGCCTTAAAAAGTTCTCACTTTACTGTGAGTACCTTATACTTGTGAACGAGCTAAAGTCTATAGGCCTGTATGTATGCTCGTCTCTCGCTGCAACAAGGGAAGAGTTGTCGGCAAGCATCCTGCAAAACCTGACCGCTGGGGAGTCGCCATGTTTTTTTTTCACATCGCGGACTTCACGAGGTAACATTTGTGCTCGGCAAAAAGGATCCGGATCATAAGACGACACGCGCAAATAACCAACCCCTAAAAAGGGAATTCGTAAAAAGACAATGGACCCATCTATCACTTTAACTAGTTTTCACTAAAATAAAAAAAAATTATAAAATAAAAATTATTTTTTAGTTAAGAATACCGACTGTTAAGTATGACGGCTTGGCAACAAGCCTTTTACCACGAAAGTCGATGGCAACGCATAAATTCACACGGGAAATAATAACCCGTATTATGTTACTAACTTGCGATGTAAAAAAAATGTACGTATCATTAGCGCTGTGGTTTTCGCGACGAGAACCGAATATTAACACGGAGGAACGCATCAACGACGATTTACGACGCATACGTCAGGTGAATGTAATATACTTCCCCATCCCGTCTGAGAAGTCAATCCGTCATCATTTGGAGCGGGCTTTAGCACCGCGCTCCGCTCAGCCCTGTGACAGGACGTCGGAACGAGCTGCTAGTAATTCAATCCGCCGTGTGTTACACCAGTTCGCGGGAAATTGTTTCTTCTTGTTTTTTCTTCTTCTTTTTTTTTTAATCTCCTCGGCGGCTTGGTCGGCGATACGTCAGATAATTGCCCGCGCCGCTCTCAACATGTTAAAATTACTGCCTCGGGGTGAGACCGTCTTCGAGGCGGAAAGTTGTTCTTCACACGCACCGAGAGATTTTGCGACTGGACATTATTTCAAAAACACCGTAATCGGTGCTCGAATTTTACGAACAGAAAACTCGTTTTTTTTTTTTGCACATCGTAGTTGCTTGCTCGTTGACGCAAAAACTAATCCGACGGAGGAGTTCGCACGGCTGTTAACAGCGGAAGTCTAAGAGAGCCGATGATGGCGAAGAGAGACGAGTGTGGAGCAGCACCGGAATGCAAAGGCATAGGTAAACGGGAGATCTGCGAGAAAACCCCACCGGGCACTATTCCCACGTGCGAAAATCCCGGGAGCGACCCTGCCGGGAAGCAAACCAGGTTTGCCTTGGTGGGAGGCGAGTAGTCTGACCACTACACCACCGCGGCCCCGGCAAAAAAAACTGTAACAGCTGCACAGTGGCATGGACGTCATCGAGATTTTTTCCTAGTAGGGGCATAGGGATCACAATAAGTTTCCTTCAGAGGAGTATGAGCTTTACAACTGGGTTTTTCGCAAAATAAATGCAACATCCTTGACGTTTCATATTAATAAGTTAGTTTATATTAAACAATACACTATACTATTTTTAATACGAAAGTACAATCATGAAACTAAAATTACGGAAAAACAGGAAGAACTAAATCACTCATCCCAACAGGGACTTGCATTTTGGAGTTACGTCGTTAATACGTAACTTATTTGCTATGAAATATTATTTCACTTAGTTGCGAGAATTATTACGAACAATTATAATTTATAAACAATTGTCGTAATGGATCTCTCACATTTAATTTTTTTTTTAAATCTGTTTCTACGGGTGGGCAAGTGTCCCCTCCTCCTTTTACCCCCTCCATGCAACCCTGCTACTGACGGCCATGCATAGTGGCCGGGTCTAACAGAAAAATTACTTCTCACGCAAAGCCAATAATATAATCTACAACAGCGTTAATGGAATATAAAGTGCTCAGATTATTTACCGAAAAAATAGTACTAATGGGGAGGGGAACACAATTAAATATGATAATACTATCTCATTATAAATCAATTTTACCATGCAATTTGTACATTATATTTCTAAGTTTCATAAGGCCAAGAATAATACAGGCGTACAAGTTCTGTGACAAAAGCTCGCGATCCCTTGTTCTATCTTCGCTCTACGCCTATCACATGTAACTCATTACCCGCGGCAATACGAGATTTTGTGGGCATAGCGGCATTGCAATCTTGAATTTCTAATAAGCATAGCTAAGTCAAATCGAAATTTTGTAACTACGTACTATCAGAATTTGACAATTATTTTCTCTGTTGGGATAGCAATGAATCGAACAGAAAAAATCAATTTACTAAATTTCATTAGTCTCTGTTATTTTAATTAAGTCTCTAGGTTGGCATTGTATTAAAACAATTTAAGATAAAACACATTACATGATAAAATTAAATCAGGCTGGCGAATATTTGGTGCATCTGATGAAGTCACAAAGCAATTCAAGGTCACCAATTAAAAGTGATTTTTATTAAGTAGGGCCTATATATAAAAAAAAGCAAGATTGTTCTTGCTAAACACGAAAACTTACACGGCAGAAGGTGGGATCTTTGTACTTGCATTCTATGGATGGGACATTATATTATTTGATATAAATTCACGCAGGGAATGTCAGATGAGCGTAGGTTTAACGACCGACTATGTGAAAAATGATAAAAATTTATAACGCCCGGCTTGCAATCAAGTTACAGCGAAATAATAGCATATCTACCAATAAATGTAACGGTCATAACTGTGGGTAAAAACTTAAAAAAAAAAAAAAAAGGCATGTGGGAATTAGTAACTCAGTGAAATCCTAAAATTTTCAGCTGTAGTATACGTATTTACCAAATGTCTGCGATGGTGCCCGAAGACTTATCAGAGTGTTCCACATAGATATGAAAAATCTGTCTTTCGTCTGCATAGGTTATTTACTTTAATCTGCTCTCGGTTATAAATATCAGGGGTGTGCTATAATGGTCAAAAGGGCCGGGGGTGGTGTAGCGGCTAGGGCGCTCGCCTCCCACCATGGCGAACCGGGTTCGATTCCCGACGGGGTCAGTCCCGGATTTTCGCGCGTGGGAATCGTGCCGGTCGGTGGGTTTTCTCGGGGATCTCCCGTTTTCGCACGCCTTTGCATTCTGGCTCTGCTCCATCTCCACCTTGAATAGTTCAGTATTTGCCTTCACGCATACTCGCCCTGACAACTCGGGCAGGTTATTTTCAGTGTACCCGTATTCGATACGTGCGATCTAGCTGAATAAACACGAACTGTTACACAATCTACAATAAATTAACTGTGAGCTGAGATATTAAAGCAACTGAACTGGGATGTGTACAACATATTTAATTTAAAATTTTAAGATTTTTACCACGAAAACATAACATAAAAGGCAGACATGTAATTAAAAACAAATATGGTGGCACGTAAGCAACTTCGTTAATCCGCTCGGAATCCTGACAGCGTTGTATTTGTCGTACAGTAACTCCGATCTATACACGACGAAATCTATACAAACCATACACTTGAAGTACAAACGCCCATCACTCGAACTACGAGTCGATATACGTCTTGTCTGTCTGAAGAAGACCGCATACGTCATGTAAAGCATAGCGACGTAGCCTGTCACACAGGAGATCAGGGCTCGACTCCCGGCAATGACCCTTGAAATTCTTCAAATGCACGATGGTACTAAGTCATCTCATATTGCGGGGGAAGTGATGGCACACAACAGTGATGTAGTCTGCGGTCGCGATGCTCAGCAAAGAGAGTTACAATTCATCCACCCCACGCCTGCTTAGGGCGAAAATTAATCAGTGCCCATTAATTGTACATTAAACTATCAATGAGAAGTAAAAACCTGGAATGGTCTTAAATAATACTGTACGTATGCCGGTCAGTGATAACGTTAAAATAAACGCAGTTATCAGCACGTTCTTTATCTCTGAAGTTCCATTAACAGCGAACTTCAAAAGTATCCAGTTGCCAGAAGAGTGCCGATGTTGGCACTCGTGGCGTGGTGGCGCGGCGTCTAGACAGCCAGGTAAGACGCGGAGGGGTGGGGGGAAAGGGGAAATGGAGGGAGACGTCCGCCACGTGAGCCACATCGCCGAGAGAGCACAGGCGCCCATCGCAGCCAGAGTCTTAATTAATTACCTGACGCTGTAATTTTCGGATAGCACATAAAGATGATGCGTCATGATTTAAGGCGGCCCGGCCATCGGCCCGTGGACGGCGCGGCGGCCGAGATCAAAGGAGCCCGGGCCCGGCGAGGCTAGTAGTCTCATCTCGTTCCGCCCAGGAATTCCTGAGCAAGCCCGCGGCGGCGGGCTGGGGACAGTTTCCGCGTTGACACGCCAGCATGAGCTGCTCGCGGTAAACTGAGCACTCTTGAAAGCCCTGCTTAAGATATACTTGTATGCTCGTTGTGTATTCTTCCACCGTATGTAAAAATTTAACGTTGCCATGGGCCTCACCACTTTATTCATGCGTCGGTCGAGTGAAAATCTGAAATTATTAGAAAGGTAAATGTTAACATAAATTTGCTAACTCTAAACCTTACGTGCATTAAAAAGGCAGAAAGCAAAAGAAATCGTTCCATTATCCACAAAAGTTTACGTAATACTTTTAATTCAACGATAAGACATGGAACTACTTTCCCTCCATCGTTACCAACTTCACGGGGCGCAAGCCAAACATTGTGACCGTTAAATGTGTGTGGGTGGAGGCAGTGACATTTTTAAGAGGTTGATATTAAAAGTGCTCTATTGACATCGAACAGCTTATACTTAATAACACAGAGGAGAAATCCCGCGAACTCCACCTACACATCCATACAGCAACATATCGAAACGTCGTCCGCCAGTCAGAGCCTGGTAACCCATGTACTCGCCAGCCGGCAACCCAGCCAACCAGGTACCTTTCGCAGCATGCAGTAGCCAATCGAGACACAAGGCTCGTTCCCAGAGCCTCGCGCAGCCAATCAGAGAATTGGTACGCCGACATCAAAGGAACTGCCACGACAGTTCGTCTCTGTGACGTTACTGAAACCCGCAGCTACTATCGTTTCAGTGGCGCGAACAAGATTGCGTATTTGGAGAGCTGACAGAAGATTACCAAGAAGATATGTGTATAAATAACTTTCCTCTTTTATTCTGATAGTTTATGTACATTCATCCTTTCGTTAGACCGATACTGGCATTTATTTTGTTTCGAGTCTATCGTTTGATTAATAATTACTGATTCACGTTTATCATATGTGATCAGCGCATATCAGAGCATTTAAACCAAAGGTCTGGAATATTTATTGCACTTCGCTTGTTTTACAATTTACTTCGTATTATTGTAGAAAATATACACGCACAGTGCGCGAAGTTACAAACACACACACACCAGTTAATCCATTATTTCACTAGTCCGCCATCTTGCTTGCGTATTTTACTAGGCACAGACACGAGATGTCGTGATGGTTTCTTTCGATGCGGGCGTGCACATTGTATGATTGGCTGCGCGAGGCTCTGGTAACGGGCCTTGCGTCTCATTGGCTACTGCATGCTGCGAAAGGTTCCCTATTGGCTGATTTTCTGGTTGGCGAATGTGTTACCAGGCGCTTATTGGCAAACGGGCGTTCCAACAGTTTGATAGCCTGTGACGCCATTTTGCTGGCGTGTGCGGCTGGAGTTCGCTGTATAAGCGGCTGCTTCACCTCCGTATTCTTAATCACTCTGTGCCCTACTGTTATTGCCGGGCTAACAATAAACAGATGGAAGACCTCATGCGGAAGAGGTTGGCACCACTGTAGACGAAGTCGGGGCCAGGCAACACGCCATAATATATTCAGTATTTTTAACCGCTGATTTTTAATGAAGATGCGAGAACCTTATAAGGAATCAATCCAGAAAACGCCACCCCATAAAATGGCGTCGCATGAAAAAAAACTGGCGTCCGAGTCAAATATATCATGGACTACACACGTTAAAATGTTCACGTTTTGGCCCAAAGAATCTTTAATCCATTCCGTCAAGGTGGCCAGTACACGGGATTTTGAATTAGAGTTGTATTCACGCTGTACACAGCAGAAAATATCGTCCAATAAGGTAAGTTCTCTCACATGGTGGGAAATACCATTCACTGTAAAATATTTGTGTATTTTTACAAAGAATTTTTTTTTATTTGGAAACCAGTTGCCAAGATAATATTTGTAACACTAACATTAAATGAGAGAGAATTGTAAGAAACGTTAATGTGGATTAATGTGTGTTAACTAATGCCGAATCTTAACAAGCAACTATTGTAAACTCCAAGTTTACTGTAAATAAGAAGCCATATAAACAACTTAGATGCAGTATTTCATTTGTAGGGTTATACGAAAATCTTATTTGACTGGTTTCCAAACAATTGTTTACAAAGAGTACACTAATTTTTTTTTGTGTGTTCGTCGTTGGGACTATGTTCCGTAGTCGTATAAAAAGCAAATAAGATTTAAGAACAAAACCCTTTTTCTTGGTCCCGCAATGCCAGACCGTTATGCTGATACTGCTAGTTCAAAACAAAATCTTTGTTAGTTGCAACGAGTAAAATTACATTTTTGAATACATACCTGAAAAAGTAAAAAGCATTGTCAAATTAACCGCGATCTAGTACGCCTTGAAAAAGTGCGTCTGTGTGTAATTTAGTCTGACACAATATGTAAAAATGATTAGTTTATTCTTTCATGATGGATGAACAAGATTTAGACTCGGCTAAGTTGTATGCTGACCAATCACGAACGTTCTGGCTTATAGTATCAGAATCCTCATTGGCCCAGCGAAATGGGGTAGCAGCTTCATACATGCATGACAGCCAATAAGGAAAGAAAACTGTCGGGCATGTGTACAGTACGTCGAATCCTAGCAAAACAGTCAACTTTTCCCGCGATAAACCATCATCTCTAACCATATGTAATGCCTGTTCGCAGCGCCGGACTTCCGCCTAGGCGAACAAAGCACCTGCCTAGGGCACTAGCCTCGGAGGAAGNGGGGGCTGGCCAGGAAGCAAACTGTTTTCATTTTCAGCGTTAAAGAGTGTTAAGAATTACTTAATATCTACGACAGAAGAGGAGAGACTTAATTCACTCTCTATATTGTTCATCTTGCCTATTTTCTAAATTAAAAGACTTTAATCAAATATAAAATAGAATAGGTTATTTTGTTAAATTACCAAAAAGGGGTCTCGGACTCTGTAATTGCCCAGGGGCCCTGGGTCTCTATGTCCGGCCCTGCCTGTTTGTATCGCTGCCGAGTCATTAATACGCCTGCGCAGTTTACACAGACATTCCGCGTCACACTGCTCGAGATATTCGGTGAGCAACTGTGTCGGGAATTGTAACAGCGACTTGCAAAAACACGCTCGAACAGCCGCGGGTTATGGCTTTGCCAAGGTCTTCGGAAACAACGCGGCACTGACCTTCGAACAGAGCTAACACGAGAGAGACAGGCGCCCCCAGACCAAGAGACGAGATGTCGCCGACAAAGACCGCTGTGTGGAACTGTGTTTGCGTTTGGTTTGTTGAGAAGATAGGACACGACATCTGCGCGTTCTGCCCGCCTGAGGCAGGGTCGGCGTGGATGACATAATAGGCGGCTCTAACCAGCTATCGTAATCCCACAGACACATGT
>NQII01000163.1:815325-831130 GCA_002778355.1 Clitarchus hookeri
ATGCTCCCCCCCCCCCCACAAACCCTCCCGTTGCCATGAAATTGTACTGTGAATGTTTTAAAATTGATATAAAAATATATTATAAATGTTTAAAATACTGATTTTATTTGATTAATTTTATGTTATTTCCTATCAATATTATAAGAGTCCCTTCTCATGCCACAAATCGAAAGTCTAGACCTCCATCTGCACAATGAGAAAATGACCCCCTCCAATCCGTTGAGTATATTCTTCCGTCATATGTTAAATTAACATTATCATCGGCCTGATCACTTTATTCATGCGTCGTCCAAGCAAAACTGTAAATTCATTAGAAGGGAAAAAATTTTATTTTACAAATTTGCCAATTTTTAGACTTTGTGAGTAAAAAAAAAACAGAAAACAATACAAATGATTTCAGCATTCACAAGTGTTTACCTAACACATTTAATTCAACTTTATGACATGGAACTATTTTCCCTCCGTCGTTACCAACTTTACTGGCCGCGTCACTCAGTGTGCCCTATAAGATAAAACAATGCAGGTAGGGACAGTGCCATTTTTCAAAGGTTTAATTCAAGAGTGTTCAAACAACCGTGAACAACAGCCTGTGGCAGACCCCAGGCAGGCGCCTGTGGAGGAGAGAAGACGCGTGAGAGAGCGAGAGGAGACAGAGCCGACGCGACGTTCACGTTGGCGCACGTGCAGTGGCGCCCGGAGGTTCGCGCGCACTCAGC
Organism: Clitarchus hookeri; assembly: GCA_002778355.1. Classification (NCBI taxonomy): domain Eukaryota; kingdom Metazoa; phylum Arthropoda; class Insecta; order Phasmatodea; family Phasmatidae; genus Clitarchus; species Clitarchus hookeri. The sequence goes on from NQII01000163.1 coordinate 816,042, forward strand.
GGCGGCGAACAGTGATCGGCGTGTGTCCTCCTGACGCGATCAGCTGTGCGCCGCGCGCCATATGCCCCTACAAGGAAAGGCGAATCGGACGGCGCGCTTATTGCCTTTCCCGTCCGTCTGTGAGCGGGCCCACCAGCCACAGAACTGGCAGCGCTGCAGAAGAGGAAACGAGAGTCGCCATCCCCAGCCACACCCTCCAGCAAAATGGCCGAACGTCGTTATCCAGTCGGCGCGGGGCCACGGTGGTTGAGCGGTTAGTCTGCTCGCCTCCCACCAAGGCGAACCGGGTTCAATCCCCGGCCGGGTCACTCCTGGATTTTCGCAAGTGGGAATCGTGCCGGATTATGCCTCTGGTCGGTGGGTTTTCTCGGGGGTCTCCAGTTTCCCACGCCCTTGTATTCCGACGCTGCTCCATACCGACATCAATCACCCTCATCGGCTCTCAAGACCTCGCTGTAAAGAGCCGCCCGAATCTCTTCACCCACTCACTCCAGTCAACGCCCGGAGACTAGCTTGCCACTTTGCAGACGTCGCTGACCAGCGGTATTGAGCCCAGTTCACCTCGGTGGGAGGCGAGCAGGGTAACCGCTCAGCCAACGCGGCCCCAGAGGAGGCGAGACAATATTCCCTAGCATTAGCGGAGTCAGAAGTTTTTCGTCGGCTGGATGTGGAGGAGTTACGCAAGAGACACGGCGAAATTAGGTCCAGACCTCTTCGAGAAGCGAGAGAGGTGCTGCAATTCCGGCAGCTGTTAAGTCAATTATAGGCTGTTTACGTAAAATTGAGCACTTTTGAGAGCCTAGTTACTTGTTTGTTTCAGCTATTTTTTTTTATCTTTTAACGACCTTTTTAAATAAATATTGCCAAATAAGTGATAAACACAGTGTTTATATTCCACCGCACTCGGAAGTTAACGTCTAAGGCTGAAATAAAATATATTTATTGAATACTAGATTTTACCCGCGGCTTCGCTCACGTGGTTATAGTAACAAACTTATAGGGAGAAATAACGGTATTTGTTAGTAGACAAACACTGATCATAAACACAGACCAGAGCACTAACGATGGCATTTTTTGGTGCTAGAATCGCTCTGTTACATAGCCACGGGTCGTAATTTATATTTCTTTGTAGATCTGGGTAAACGCTATCAATCAGTTCCGTATCACTCTGCACCAAATTACTAAAATCACCCGTTAGTGACACACAGCCCTTGGTATCTGTTTCTAACCGCCCATCTCCAATTTTTAGTAGTGTATCAGCATAATGTCCTGTATCAACGTCATTGTAGAGGTGCACTCTCATATTTGTCGTCAAGCTGAATTTCATGACAGTTGCCCATAAGCTTGACGACTTGAGACAGGCTTTGATTTCATCTGCAGGTGTGCCCCTCTGAATCACCGGTAGAGTTTGGCGGAAGTCACCAGCAAGCAATACAACCATTCCTCCCATAATGTCTGTATTGTTTCGTATATCCTGTAGAGTTCGGTTTAGGACATATATCGCTTTTCTGTGTGACATTGTGCTTTCGTCCCACACTATAACAACTTACATTGACGCAGCATTTTATCCCGAGTGCTTTTTTACTAAAAACATTTCCTGAGGGAATGAGATATTTTTTTGGGATAAAAAGTAGTCTCGGTCACTTCCCGGCCCTCCAACTATCTCTGTGCAAAAAATCACGCCGAACCGTTGCTCCGTTGCGACGTGAAAGGACAAACAAACAAACACACACTTTCGCATTTATAATATTAGTTAGGATTATTCCAAATGAGAGTGCTTTCGGAAGTGCTCACTTTAACGTTAATATTCGTTACGACGATACGATTTACGGCGGCTCGGTACATCACAGAAAAGCGAGTGTTGATCACGGCCGTAATAATTTATAAATTTCTCCGCTGTATCACATATCTTACTCAATTCGGTTGGATGCCTCCGACACGGCCGTTTCAGCGAGGCGATGACGTCTCCAGGACGACGCATTCCGATAAGACACGTTTTCCGCGGCTGCAGCCCGCGCGCTCGTGCCGATACGCAATACCCGAGGCACGTGACCAAGGAAGCGTTAAGGACGACAATGACAAGGCGCTTCAGGTGTCCCGTCGCCCCTACGCGCGAGGACCTCTGGCGAGCGATCTTCGGGTGCAGTTAGAGACCAGGGAATTTCGCAATTCATTCGACAGTTCTGTTTGCACCCCAAGCGCTCTCAATTTTCGTTAGCTGGTGCTTTCGTGATGGGCACTTCAGCCTGTGTACTAGGTTGTACGTGAATCACTCGGCTTCTTTCAGCATAGGGGCCGCGGTGGCTGAGCGGTTAGTCTGCTCGTCTCCCAACAAGGCGAACCGGGTTCGATTCCCGGCAGGGCGACTCCCAGATTTTCGCATGTGGGAATCGTGCCGGACGATGCCTTTGGTCGGCGGGTTTTCTCGGGGATCTCCCACTTCCCCCACACTTCCATTCGGGCGCTGCTTCATACTCACCTCAATCATCCTCTTCGACTCTCAAGACCTTGCTGTTAAGAGCCGCCCAAATCTCTTCTCTCACTCACTCATGAGAGTCAGTGAGTGTACTTGATGGACTTTGTAACTTTTTAGATATTAAATCGTGATGAATATATACGGAATTTCGTAGCAACGCAAACTGTTTGGCGGGGAGAAGGAGGAAATGTTATTTTATGCAAGTCAAATAGTACCACATTGGGTAGTACCACACATTATCACACACAGCACATTTGTTCCCTGTCACTGGAGTGCCGCTTGACACGACCCAATAATAAGCTGCAGTTGGTGTGAAAAGGAGTAGTGAAACTTCACTCTATACACTTAGCTAAAAACATTGGCTTATTACGTTGCAATCAAACACTCAAGATATCACATTCTGTCGTGAGAATTTAATGTTCCCTTGTGATCACTGTACCACGATTTTACACAACGGCACGAATATACCTTCTACCTTATTTACATACGTTCATTTAATATAAAATTTCACACGTAATTAAATTGCACGAGGCGTAATAAAAAAGACCAACAGAGCAAAAAATCATGGTTATTGATACAGTACGTCTGAGGCTTATTTCTGAAATTCTGTTGTTGTTCTACTCATTCGCATTGACTTGTAAGTGAGCAAGTGTGGAGGGCAAACAGCTCTCTCAAGTATCGGGGGAAGACCGTCGTCTGCGCTGTGATACGACAATCGCTTGGATGCACTCCTTACACCATGACGATCCCTGAACTTGGGAGATAGCCCGTCTGCTAATCGTTACACTTGTGTACGCCACACGTCGGCTGCAGAATGCTCAGTTACCATTCTCATTCAACCGTCGCTCTGCACTGCAGCGTTGAACTGCGATTCATTACCCATGACGTCACGTGAACTCCTGTCAGCTGGAAGACTGCGCCACGTCACAACAAGGGCTTCTTGGAACAAAAAAAAGACGATGTGTCTCACCGGGTCCTCAAAGATGACTAACGCTGGACACGAGACAATGAAATTACCAAGGCTGTTTCCCAATTGACAAACACAGTATAATTACTCCTTGTACTCATCCAGGCAATACAGACGAGTGGCACGTAACGTAAGACGATAGTTTGCATTGAGTGACGCCACACCGGGATGTTCTTTCATTGTTCTACTAACGTTCTTAAAACTTTGAGAAAATGTCTTTGTGCTTGAAAACAAAACTTTCACTGATTAAATTCAGGGCGCTGCTACTGTTTAACAGGAGCTTTAAAATCAGTAAAGCCGAGAGCAACAAACATTTTCCCGGATACATACAACAGAAGGACATAATTAATTGTAAATCCTTTTTACACGGTAAAAGGCGCTTGACTGGGGCAAAATCAACTCGGCATCGCAGTGGTTGATGACCAGCCAATAATGAACATGGTACAGTACAATAAGTGTATCTGGTATGGTGTGGACGCATAGCACGGCGATGAGTGGAAATACAAATACCAACAAAATTTATGTTCTTGCAACTGTGGATAAAGGTGACTTACTTATATATGTAGTCTCTTCGCGGTTTCTTCACACTTTTGGAATAAAACCTTTGAAAAAAAAAACACCCCATGTATGAAGTGATTGGTTGTTTCCNTATATATATATATATATATATATATATATATATAAAGCGTTTTATACTTGTGTTAAATAAAAAGTAAGTACCTAATTTTCGGTTAAAATTGAACTTTCACTTATGTTTTACCTATAAATTATAATATTTTATTTATAATTATACTATTACAACAGGGAGAAAATAGGTGGATTGGTAATGCCTAGTAAGAGATAGTTCTTATGCAAAATATTATTACACCGCGAGCGCACACAAATATAGTGCGTCGTCACTTTGGTGTGATTTTCTAGACTTGGTTAAGCTTTGCTTGCAGGAGGCGGAGAAATATCCTTGAAGAAGTTAAGCAAGGCTTCAGAAAAGTTGGAAGTAACCGTGAATGAACTATAGCTTGTTTTGAATGTCAATACAAACGTAGGTACAAATCTGAAGGTGTCAAGAAACTTAACGAAAAAACAGCAGTCATAAACAAATTCGTAACGCAAAAAAAAAAAAAGTAAAAACGCATAAATGAACGAGACAGCTTGTAAATCTCGTTACTAAAAAAAACGGGACATAACTGTAAAACTATTTGCATTTACATTGGTGATGGTTAGCCAATAACAAGAAACGGTGTGTAGAGCAGGAAGCGTGTCTGGAAAAAAAACAAAAATGCTGAGATTAAAAACTACGGCGACCAGCATAAAATATTGTCCTTGGAGGGATTTACATATAATCAATTCGATTGTAGCTTCTGTTGGATACAGATATTTCGGTCGGGGAAAATCACGCGTGTTTGTTGACTTGTAAAGGTAACTCCACAGCCGTTTACGTGTTCGGCCATGAGCTATTTTGTCTGCTAGCAAACGCCAACAAGTTTTGCCCCAGACCAGGTGGCTCGGGTTTAGTCGTTTTCTCGCGGGTCTTTTGCTGGCCAGGAGTTGTCCGTCAAGTATCGAGCAGTTGGACGTTCTCGGGGAGAGGGGGGGGGGAGAGGTTTGGGCTGATCTCAACAACGAGGTCTTGAGAACCGATGAGGGGGTGAAACGAGGTGAGCATGGAGTAGCGCCGGAATGAAAGGGCGGGGGAAACCCGCCGGAATGAAAGGGCGGGGGAAACCCGCCGACAAGAGGCATCGCCCGGCACGAACGTGCCTCGGTGGGAAACGAGCACTCTAGCCGCTACGCATACCGCGGCCCCTTGGCTTCAAAGAAACAGAAGCGCATAATCCACTTGATGTTTTTTCTTTCTCGTTGAGTGTTTGGCTTGGCGAGCAAGCAGCAATACGAGTGTGCGTGTGTGCCGAGATGTGATATTCAGCAGCGGTCCCGCACACTTCCTTCCTAATGGCGGTACGCGCCGCGCTGCGCACTCGTCCTGCATCTCAAGTGGCGCTTCCAAGCGGCGCCACGTGGACCCCGCGAGGAGGCGGTCGAAAATCGCGAAGGTCCCTGGACCCAACGTATTTCCCAACACACAGCAGCGTTTTGCTCGCTTAAGGGGTGCCGTAACGCCCGCTTGGGTCTTTTTTTTTTTCCGCGTTTCAGGCCGAGAAGCGTAAGATCTGTAAGGGCTACATTTGCACGCGGTACAAGTGCGCCATCGCCGCTACGCGCAGGGCTCTGAATTGGCATGCGGTGTTCTCGTAGTGCTACGTGTACCTATGGGACTTTAAGCGGTGACCCTATAATCGTATTGGTGTAAAGTCTGTAGCAAGGTTCAGTGTATGTCCCTAGATTACTTTTGCGTGTATATCACGCGTATATTTCGAGACGCAAGCGCTTTGTAAAAGGCGTTTTTAACCAATTTGGAGTGCTCTGTAACGATTTTTATAATGTGCGTGATGTCTTAGACGTAATCTACAGCCATAGTCTGAAGTGTGCGCTCTTTTCTTAGTTAAGCACATTGGACGCACGTTTAACAGGCGGGCCCCTTAATGACTGTAGGGCCCCGAGTATTTCGCCAAATGCTTTGGCCGCAGGCTACACTTCGGTCCTCTATATACTCTAACCAATAGTGCAGGGCTATTCAGTCACTTTTCCCATCGGGCCACTTGTAAATAATTAAAACGCTTGACAGGCCACACTCACTTATTGCAGAGTCATGTACATAGACGCAAGCGGTTAAAATAATCCAATCGCGAAATTGGATCTGAGAAGAAGTGTTTCCGAGTGCAAATTGTCGTGAAATAATTTCGCTGAAAAACTGGTGTCTTAACCTACGACTGAATAAAAAACCGTTCTCGCGAATTTTGTGCCAGTACAAAACATCTGGACTCGTGCGCAATTGCCGAAGCTAAACGTTTCTAGACGTCATGTCTATGTTAAAGTTGTTCGTTAGAAAGACACTGCTGTTATTAGTAAAATACAATAAATTTGCATCGTCATGAAATAAATGTATGTGTTATATATGCACATATTTGTATGAGCATTAACGTGAACAAATTTAAAAACTTTAACGACGTAACTGACATACGCAAGTAGGAGAAAAAAATTAACAAGGCGACCTTCTCAGAGTATGGAATAGGGTGTGAAATTGACCCGTAGATAAAACGCTGTATGTTTATTGGATGCACGGAAAATCTCCCTTTTTCCGTTTCTCTTCCTTAAATAACGCGAAACTGCCATTGCAAAGAGCACATCATCTACCAGCGTCATCGGTGCCATCACTGAAGAGACTCGCGCGACCTGGTCGCTTAGTATGACACCGGCCTTAAAGCACTCCGTGGCGCAGATTACATGTGAACGCTCAGCCAAGCCTCATCTCGGCTTGCGTACACGGCAAGGAAAGGAACTTCTCCGGAGTGTGTGCGCCGTACGTCATGGCGAGCAGGAAGCCGGGAATACACTGGTGATGCGCCGGGATATCAACCGGTTTCTTACTTAACTAACTTGACCGCTACGTAGAGAACCGCGAAGAAGGGAAGAAGAGGTCAGAAAGAGAAAGGATGGAAGGGGGAGATGGTGTCGGGAGGACAGGATTTCGCTTTCTTTGCACGAACTTATAATGTATAATGTTTGCATTATGCGAGAAGTTGGAACAGTTGTATTCATGCCAGCGTAAAGAAAAAACAGAATGCCAATATGTTCATCAATAGTTTTTGTGAAAACATTTTATTTCGAACACGCCTAAATTCATATTATTTTACAATTCTGTAAAATACCCGTCTGTTTGCAGATACCACACAATTCTTGTAAAATCACAAATCAAATTCACAATTTTACAGATTACTTGGTACACGGCTAAGCGCTGAATTAAACTGAAATTGTAGGGGCTAATGTAGTTTCTAAAAATTATTAACTTTACTATTCCGGAAGACATATTTCAACTCTCAAATAAAAAAATATACACTAAGCTCGATTTTAAACGAAAAGTTGAACTAATTTCTGACGGATAAATTGTAAGTACGTCTTCAAGAAGCCAAAGCCAATTATTTTTGCCTTCAGTATTTCAGTTTTGTAAGAAGCTATACTGCAGTTTGCTTGCTTCTGTATTTTAAAAACACAATATTGCCAATTTCACGCAGGTTATCATGCAACACTTAGGCATCCGGGGAAAAAAAAAAATAATTTTACGAAAAGCGGTTATCTCAATACACAAAACAACTAGTATATTGCGTGGAACTGAAAGGTTTGATCCATTCATTCACTGTTACTTCCAACTTTTCTGAAGCCCTGCTAATGTTCTACTTTCAAGCTATTCCTCCGCCTAGCACAAATGAAGGTTAACCGCAGTCTAGAAACTCGCACTAAAAGGGACAACGCACCGCATTCGTGCGCACTCAGTTTGAAAATATTTTGCACGAGAACTATTTCTTACCAGGCAATACCAACACACCTATTTTCTCCCTGCGTTTATTCATATTAATTATAAATGAAATATTATAATTTCCGTATTATGTGTAAGTCAAAGTTCGATTGAAACAAAAGTAGAAACGTTTATGTTAACAGAAGTATAAAACCCCGTGTGACACATGACATATTTAGGAAACAAACCGCGCACGACATGCGAAGAGTGATTTTCCAAAGGCTTGATTCATTGCGAGCAGACGACAGGCAACGCCCTCGGAGGCAAAAATCAGTGACCAGTGTTGGAGGCAGCGTGTGCTGACATCCGAGCAAACTGGGTTAGTTTGGCGGAGGGGAACTTGCATTCGCTTGGCGGAGAAAGTTCGTGCTTCGCGCCCTTGGACTGCAGGTCTATCAGGAGACGCCAGCTGCGTAGAAGTCGACCTCGCGCTACGCCCACCGTGCCGAAGCCCCGGGTTCGAGTCCGCACGACTGTTCATTCCAGCTGGAAATAGAGTGGCTTCCGAAGGAGCGCTGCGTACCACTGTACAAGATGCAGAACTCATTAAAACCAACATTTTTTTTAGGAAAATGATATTTATGTTCTATACGAAAGATAAGCATCGTATTTTGCAACACTGCAAATATTTTGCTACAATCAACTCATTTAAATGTTGAAAAATAATTAATTAACAAGGGTTTACTTTAAACGAAAATTTAAGCGTATTTAAAGTTCGAATACTTCAAAAACACACCTAGCAAAAAAAAAACAAGAAGATTACTATTTTTATAACTAAATCAACATACGAAAATTCAGTTATTAAAAATATTTCTTAACATCAGTATTAATATTTTCCAACATAAAACTAAAGTAATTATAATGATTGCCCTACTTTACGGTTTTCTTGGAAAATGTACTTTCAAAATCATCGCAATTGTAAATACGCTTAATATTTATTTACTTTTTTAAAAACATTTAAGTAAGTAAAATCCTGCACACAGTGTTACAAAATATGTGAGTCCACCTTTCGTATAACAGAGCGGCGTGGCGCCGTGGTAACTAACTGGACTCGCATTCGGGAGGACCAGGGTTCGATTCCCGGTCCGGCTATCCTGGTTTCTGTTTTCCGTGGTTAACCGAAGTCACTCCCAGGCGAAAGCTGGGATGGGTCCTTAACAAAGGCCATGGGCCGATTCCTTCCCCAATCCTCTCTTCCCTAAGCAAGTTGCTCCGTCTGTAACGACCTCGTTGTCGACGAGACGTTAAGCCCAACTGCCTACTTACTTACCACTCTGACAATTTTGGAATGGTGTGTACTACTTTTTAATTGAGTTCTGCATGTCTTATAGACAGGTAAAAATTGGAAGTCACTCTTATTCTACCTTAAATTACGTTACATCGCCGAGATGGGAGTCCCATCTTAGTCACCCAGGAAAGTAAACATAAGAAAGCTCGCAGAGAAATCTTTATTTCTGCGTCTGCTAACTTGTTTTGTCCATTTTCCAAGACGTTACTTGTCTTTGTTTCTTTTGTTATTGTGGCGTATAACATTCGTAAACACTGGGTGCTTACCATGTTCAGGCGTGGCCAGTTCTTGTTCGGAATAAAGCCCCAGCTCGGCTTTTGGATTTATCACCGTAGCGAACTGAACCTAGCCAGCACTAACCTAGCACTTTCCGGGGAATCTCAAGAGTACGGTATGAACCTAGGATTTGTATATGAATCATAGGCCTGGAGTCTTGGTTTGTTAACTTTTGAGCTTAGTGTGTGCGAACATATCTTTCACGAGGAGCGGAATTATAACCACGATCTAGACGCTCATCAGACACGACGGGAAGAAATTCACGCGTAAAGAAACCAGATGCCAAAAGCGTTTACTGGGTCTTGGCCACACTGGTAACGACCCCGAAAATGTTGCGTTATTATTTGATAACTAGGCTTGTTAAGAGTAAGGCCGTTTTAAAAGAACAAGCTCTTCTTTGATTGGTTCACTGACCGCCGTAAAGAACTATCGGGCACGCAAACGGAAGAATTCCCTATGGCAAAGGAATTGTACAGTCAACAGAGAAAATTTGAAACTCTGGAATGACATGTCGGACAAGCTTCAGCAGTGCAGATAAACTGAAGTATTTAAATAACGCTATCGCACACAGATGCAAAGACACTCAACTGCATATGCTGTAGCCCCACGCTAGTAAATCTTCCCCGGTATTTCTTACATTCATTTTTGTATAGATATTAATTTGTTATATCAGCATTCCAGGAAATGTTGTTATTAGAGATCTATACACCAGTAACAGAAAATTAACGTAATTTTATTTTTAGGATTTTTTTACATATTTTATAACGTTTAACATGTTAAACATGTTAACCTATTAAAAAAAATAATAACTTGTATTTTTATCCATACCTTTAAAATGTATGTACAATGTTAAAATGTTACAAGGCAACAAATTGTAAACCGGCCCAGTTCTGAATTCTGTATGTATGAAAATAAAATAAATTAATCATGATGATGGTTTATCTGCTCTATAAACTTGAATCAGTGAGAATTGAGCCAAATCAGTGAAAACAGTGAGAATTGAGCAACCGATAGCCAGTGCCAGTTAACGAATTAATATATTGGTTGAATTTCACAGATTTACTTGTGACTTCCCACTGAATGTCAAGAATGTCACTACTATAAATCACTTGTTCCCGGTCAGCAGTAGCTTATCAACTGACATTCAGTGAACGATATTTCACTGACTGATATCACTGATTCGGATTTAGACTGTGTCCTCGGCTGGGTTCGCACCGATAATAAGGTCATTTTGCCTGTGGTCTGACGCGAGGAAGAGTTTTCTCTTCCTTGCACGTCCTCCAACTTCGCCACAGAAAAAAAAAATTCAAAATTCACGCGACCCAACAGTGGCGTGTAGGCCTACTTCTGTTTTGAGTATGTTTTTCCAACAAACTATAATTACGATAAAATAAATATGTTGCGTGTCTAAATATATCCCATTTGTCTAATAAAAACTTGCATAATAGGAAGTTAACAAAAATTCCACGAGTTCTCTGTACGTGAAGAGCGTGCGTTAAATATTTGTCCAGGTCACGTGATTTCAGTAGACAGGAACTCATAGACTGACTTCTACGCAGTTGGTATGGTTACATATTTAAAATGTCGTTATAACTGAAAACCACATATAAACAAATCTTTCAGCAAAATGATTCGTTTAAACGTAGAATTTTTTGCCCCATCAAGTGTTGAATCATTTTAACTTTGGCGCGCAAAAGAAAATCAATTATTTTTCGTTCCGCCAGATGTGGCTCAGCCAAATAAAAAATTTGGTGACGTCAACTATAGGTGGCCCTTAGAAAATTAAGCACTTTTGAAACACTGCTTTGTTTTTTCATTTCAGATTGTTGTGTATCCCTCCGCCACGCGCAAATTTCACATTGTAATGGACTTAAAGACTAACCATCTGTGGGTGGTTGAAGTTACTCTTTGAAACTGCTAAGAACATAAAATATTGTGCCGTTGCACCAATTCTTTACTCCTGCGTGTGAAAAGCAAAATAAACCAATTTCAGAGCAGAGAAATAAAACATCTCATTTTTTAATATGGCGCTAAAACACAGAACTAAGTTTTATGCTTCACTGTGAAAACAACTGTAATAATACCAGTGTAAACGTTTAAAGAAAGCTCTTTGGACCTGCGTATTTTATTGTTGATTTGATAAGTGTTAAGTTTATCAACAAATCAGCTTTATTCATTGTTCACCAGTACTCGCCGATGAATAATATCGACACAAACAACTCTTCCAGTATGGGTCTCCGAACCGCAGGAAACGTTGCAGTGAAAGAAATGGACGCCCATAAATAAAACAACACATTGTTTTTTCTTTATGGTTTTACCACACATTAACTACATTTCGCACACTTGAAAAATCTCCGCCCCGGATGGGGATCGAAGCCGGAAACGCAGATCTACCAATCTGGTGTCCAAACCTCTAACCCCCAAACGACCGCGTTCGTAATAAAAATTACCAAAATACGTACGTTCATTCATACCATACCATGGAGTCAAACCTAGCATCCGGTATAACGTCGTAAGCCGCCATCTCACTGATTACTCCCTTTCCTGTTCCAATCGTTTTCTACTTGACTTTAAGTACAGAACTCGCAGTTTATCACAGAAAAATAAGGAGTTGCAATTCAATTAATTAAAGAAGAAATTTATAACCGGAATAAAAAAATAAAAAATTACTTATAACATTTTTTTTTAGTAAATAAGTCAATTCGATAAGAAAACAGTAGCAAAATTCCCAAATAAATAAATTTATATATATATATGTTACATTCGAATTTATTTCATTTACATTAACATATTAGTTGAAGTAATATTAAAATATATACGTTAAATATATTAATGTAGCTGTGATATGCTATTGGTAAATCAATATATCTAGTTTTAAGTTATTTATAAAGTTTGTTTTAAATTCCGAAAATGTTGGATTTAAATTAATCAATATCAAATAAGAAGCAATAATTGCAGTGAGTTTCGACTTAAAAGATGGGTAAATAATCAAAATTAGTGAAGTAAACAACTCCAACTATTAAAAGGCACAATACCACACTTACCTACATGAACAACTGAAATAAGCAGTTAACGATTTCAAGTCTCTTTGACGTAAATAAACCAATCAACGCCATTTCATTATCCATACGCTATACGGTAGTGACTGAAAAATCAGATTTAGGCTACGGGCTACGTATTAAATGATTATGTTCAAATAACAGAATACAATCAACGACATAACGTGAAGTAGTACCTAAATGTAATGTCAGTAATCCTGTCAAGTTTCCGTCAGGAATAAAAACTAGAGTCAAAGTCATAAACGACAACCCTTTACTCTGTACAACCATAAATTAAAAACAAAACTTTTATTTAAAAAAATTTTAACATCATCTTTTGATGAGTGAATCGAACTTAGTGTCGCAGAGATGTAAATGTCGTACTTTTCACACACTTGCTAATTAATTATGCGAAACTTTCAAGGTCAAGGTTTGGAATACTTACAACTATGTTTATATTAATTTGTCCGACAGACTTCCGAAGCCATTCTCTCTCCGGAAACATATGCCTTGTTAGAGTAGCTAAAAAACTGGTTAACAGTTTAAGTCAGAGAGCAAAGTACCCTCACGTTACGATTATATCCCACGTTAACGTACAAATCACAGTACGAAAAATTTTTACGCAGTTAACACTTTCGTGTTAGTACTGCGAATAAAAGAAATTACGGAAGGAACAACACTGAAAAAAAATTAATGCTAATTGGGGCCGCGGTGGTGGTGTAGCGGTTAGACTACTCGCCTACTACCAAGGCGAACCGGGTTCAATCCCTGGCTGGGTCGCACCGGATTTTCACAAGTGAGAATCGTGTCGGACGATGCTGCTGGTCGGCGGGTTTTCTCGGGGATATCCCGTTCCCCCCGTCCTTGCATTCCGGCGCTGCTCCATTTTCACCTCATTTCACCCTCATTGGCTCTCAAGACCTCGTTAAGAGCCACCCAAATTTCTCAACTCAACTATTGCGATATGCTGAAGTATTGTACAACAAGACACAGTAGCATTTGACTGTTGGTATTACGAGACGGATAACCGGAGAAGCGACGGGGAAGGGAAGATAATCAAAAGTGTTAATTTAATAATATCTCAGGTAAGAACATAAACCACTTTACTTATGCTAGAAATTAACAATTTCAACGTGGAAACAAAGACCTCTAGAATGTTGCGACTAAATCAGCAAATTAAAAAATACCGTAATTTGTTTTCTACTGGTGGCCTGCTCCCTTCCCCTCTCAACGACACAGACGTCCACAGAACTAGGAAACATTGAGCGGAGTGGTAACGTTTTCAACTCGCATTCGGGACGACCCAGGTTCGATTCCCTATCTAAGCCTTTTTAATGGCGGTTTTCCATAGATTTCCGAAATGACTCCAGGCGAATGCCGGATTATTCTCCACGCTTGTGCTCGTACAAGCAACTGTTATTTGTTAAATTAATAACACTACTGTGAACAAAAACTTAACCCATGGAATTCTTTTCGAACGGTCGCAACCAATTGGAACAGGTTAAGAGACGTTGACGGCGTCGTAACACGGGGCCGCGCGTGACAGGAGGAAAGAATACGAGGCAGTGGGAAAGAAATGGTTGAGGGGAGCATTTTACCCCTTCAAAGATTTACTTGGGGGCGCCACAAGAAAACAATGTAGATTAAGGAGCCCGCCTACCTGGAGTTATTTTCCGCGTTTGAGAACTAGAAGCGCGGGAGCTCTTGCAGGGCTCTTGAGAATTTTATGTGTGTGTGTCATACTTATATTTTAAGATATAGCGCTTTGAAAATAGCATTTTTTTAAACTACGTTGGAATGCTCTGAAAAAAAGTTTGTTTTTTTCACTGCACTCAACAGGCCTCGTCTGAAGTGTGTGTTCTTATCGCAGGACAACATATTGGACGCACGTTAAATAGTTTCGAGGGAAAACTTATATTTCAAACACGCTACAACGGAGCTGAAGCGCCAGGTAGGCGAGTCCCTTAATATCCATATTTAATGCATATTTACTAAAACTGGAGATTACTAATAAAGTTTAAGTAATAATGTTATACTAGCATGGTAATGTGCAAAATGTGTAAACAGGAAACGATTTGTATGTAAATACTATTTTTTTTTTAAAGCTAAATTTTGGGAAGATGCTCTTTTTCAAGCAACAGGGGCGCCGGGTTGTAACCTTGCGCCCCCCCCCCCCCCTTTTCTACTTTTTTTCTTATTACAGAAATGTTCCGACGTCCTCGTAGCAGCAGCACAAACATTCCAGAGTGAAAGACGAAACTCACCAGCTCTCGCCTCGATCGCGGTGCTCGGCGACGCTGAAGCCGAACATGGATCCGGCGGCGCCCTGGTGGCGCACGCAGTTCTTCGTGTCCACGTTGAAGGCGCCGACGGCGGTCGAGGCCGCCACCAGCCACGCCAGCACCCTCGCGACCATATCGCTCGCCGCGTCCGCGCACAACTACCGTCGACGGCGAAGAGAAGAAGAGAGACGGTTGAAAGAACGACAACGGAACTATAACAACAACACGGATGCGCGGCGGGCTTGGTCCGTACTGTCACCGTCGCCGCACGCCGCTTGCCATGCCTCCTCTGCGTCTTCCCACTACGTACGCCCCGCCCCCGACACGCGTGTGTGTGTGTGTGTGTGTGTG
>NQII01000163.1:831238-863439 GCA_002778355.1 Clitarchus hookeri
GCACCTTAAAAACATGCGCGCGCATCTCCTCGCCTTCCCCTCGCTTAATCCCATTTGACTGGCGTTAAGGTTGTTTACACAATACAAAATTACAGAAAAACTGGGTGGTCAAGGGTCCCTCACAGGGCCTAAACTACCCCCGCGCTGAGTCTTAGGCAATAAGCATTATGCAGTATAGCCCATTCATGGTTACTTCCAACGTTACTGGGGCCGCGGTAGTGTAGTGGTTAGACTACTCGCCTCCCACGTAGGCTAACCGGGTTCGATTCGCACCGGGATCACTACCGGAAATTCGCATGTGAGAATCGTGCCGGACGATGACGCTGGTTTTCTTGGGGATCTCCCGTTTCCCCCCCACCCTTTCATTCCGGCACCGCTCCCTACTCACCTCGCTTCACCCTCAGCGACTCTCAAGAGCCGATGATGGTGATTACGTGTGTCACGCGGCAGCCCATGGGATTAGTTTACTTTGTAAATTTTTTCATATGTACAAATTAGTTAGTATTTGTTATTACGGCTGCAACAAAACAGAAACATTTTGTATTTGACATCAAATTATTCAAAAATATAGAGAGAAAAAAATTTTTATTCGACGAAAATATCACATACAATGCGAATGAGTTGAACAATGTTTGGTACAAGTATAAAATTATTCATTTTTTTGGGGTCTGACACTCTTAATAAAAACTGTTCTCAGGTTTGACGTGTTGGGAATGCAATACGTAAATTTATTGCTACTAAAGTAGGTGTTCGTTTTATACAAAAAAAATAAACATAAATCTGCGAATTATTAATACACTTGTTATCGTAAAAATAGTCCATGGTTTCCACTTGAATGATGCATGAATAAAGTCAGACGGTCCATGACAATGTTGATTTTTGATATAGCGGAAGGAGACCAAATGAGAAGAAAAGTAGATCCCAAGTTAAGCGTTCAAAATTGCTCGTTTAACCGTGAACAGCCTATCAATTGAATTTATCAATTCATCCGCCAGTTTAAAAGCGACCTCTTTGGAACAGCAGCGCACCTTGCGGCGGAAATTTATCCTGTGCCAAACTCTCCCGTAAGGAGCCTCGTGATGTTCCAAACTTCCGAACCTGATAAAACCTTACCGGCAAGCTTTCGTTAACTCAAATAGGGAAAACGAATCGTCAACCAAAGATACCCGAAGTCAGCTTCTACAATCTTACAACTTCGGCATTAAAAAAAAAAAAATGTATCACATATTTAAACGAAGTATTGTTACAGGCGGCCGCTCTGAGCGTGCGTGCCAAGGATGATTCATTGACGCGCGCGCGTTATCAGTTGCAACCGGAGACGCAGCGGCTTTTCACAAAGGAATGTTTACAAAGCGCGCCTGTTATGCCTATCAGGGCGCGTGCTGCTCCCAACCTTGGGCATTGGGTGTCTTTGAGACATCTGGAGAATGCTCTGGAATACTGACCTCGTTGCTCTCAGCTAGACTCGAGGTGCGGTGAACCTTCCAAGGTCAAGACCGGCAAAGTATAAATAGTGCGCCGAGCTTCCGAGCCGGCAGTTGTTGAATGGATGAGTTTCGGCGATAGACGACTAGCGAGAAGAGAAGTGCGCGGCGAAGAGGAAAATCTACGACTGTGAACAGCAGAAGCAGTGAAGAGCACGACTGCAGGCTGGACTATTGGGCTGGATGCGTGAGTGAAAAACAATACAAATGACTGCAACAGACAAACTGTACGTGTGTTGATGATGAGCATGAGTTAATTGACTGTAACAAAACAGAAACATTACGAAGGACGTTAATTAGAGTTTTAAAAACATTAAATATTGCGCTGACTGAAAAATAAAAAGAATAATACTGGAGCTAGATAATTTAATGCTGCAATCAATAGCTGTGTGAATAAGTTAGAAATAAAATTTAGTTCTTATTTTTATTAAGACCTCCATCCTTCACGAACTCAGATACGTCCCTCAGGCGTCATGTAACAGTATGTTCACATAGCGTAAATTTATAATAAATAATTACGTAGTTTCTCTCTTTAGATATTGTATAAAAACATGTTCGATTTGCATTTTTAAATTTGATGGTGGTAGCACAGTCTTCTAAGCGGCCTTGGCGCCCGTTGGTTCATGTCACGTGTATTTTCACGAATAAACGTATAAAACTGGTTGTAAAGTAGTGTTTCACTTTCATGGTTACAATTTTTACTATCTTAAACGGATTTGTAGTATTAAATAACTGTGAATAAGCGAAGCATCAATAATTTTGACCAGAAAACAAAGGTCAGTCACAATATAAAAAAAAAAAAAACAGCTGGCTAGGTCTCCAAACTGGCACCAATATAACAAATAGAGAATTTGTAGTTTACTCTGTGTTATAACGTTGGCAGTACCGCAACCAAATGAATAGGAACAGCCTTCCATTACAGCTGACGAGCACACTGAAATCACTGATGGTTCATCAGTGTTCGTCTGCAGTACGGGAAGAGCCTGCGGCAAGCAGTAAGTATTTTCTTCGTAAGTAAGTTCATAGTTTTGAAACACTCGACAGTGATATCCATTAATAAAAAAAAAGTAATAAATAAAAAATGTACTAATTTAAGTATTGCTTTATTTCTCTCTTCAGTTAAAAGGCTACTTACGAATAAAAACTTATTATCAATAATTATTTTTGTAAAGAAAATAAATTTTTCTAACAACATAAACCCTGTTTTGAGTTTATTTTTGTACTGCTTTTGTTCGAAATTTCAGGAAGGACTATTTTGTATTTAATGATCCTGCCATACTCACATTTTAAGTATCTCTGAGAACCTACGAAAACTTGAATCGCCCGCCAAAATCGTGTTTTACTGACTCTGTATAACCTCTGCAGCATCAGTCAACTAGGTGCTTTCAGTATTCAAAATAGCCTCGCGCAAGGTACCGCCCAGCGGCACGCGGAGAAGAGTGTTAGTGATCGTCAGTGCTCGTCAGCAGTATCGGAACAATAGCTGACGTTACTGAAATTACTGGCCAGTGAAATCAGCGAGTAACGGGAGGCGGCCCACTATAATGTTCTCTCGTTATTCTGTTGAGTTACAACCATAGTCTAAAGATGAGGTAGACCGCTTATTCGTCTTCTGCGCATGTGTCCAACATCGACCTGCCCCAAAGGAACACAACTGTCGAATTCACATGGTCAACAGTGATGAACGTGTTTGTTTACATCATAATTTTCGAAAGACGATACCTTTTATATATGGATAAAACACTTTCACCAATTTGAATTTAATAAAACTGCAATACAAATTGGCTACAGGAAGTATACATACATACGTCTCAAAGTACTTGTTTACCGATCAGTATTCTAACCTCAAATCCAATCCACGCCGTTTTAGATAGTCGTGTTGGCAGACATGCAGTTCTATGTTGGGACACGGAGACTGGTTGTGCGCAGCCAGCGAGATCGGCCTACCTCATCTCTAGTCTATGGTTACAACTTTGTAATTGTATTCTCCTTGCTTACCGGTGCTCGTTCGCGCCGCGCGGGCGCGTTCCGAAGTCCAACAACGTTTTTTTTTTTTTTGTTTTACATTCTCCTCGCTACCTGCCGACGACGTGGAAGTTCCTCGCTGAGATGTGTAGTTTATTTGCATTGTGCCACGCGAGCGAACGTGGGAAGAGACTCCTTCGAAACCGCCTGAGTCAGTTCCTGGATGCCGGCCAGCAGCGCGCACAGGTCGACATTTCACCGTGACGTGATGTCCTGAGGAAATTAACGAGTCGGCCGAGACGTGGGCAGTAAGGGCGGGATTGATGTTGACAAATTATGACTGAGTAAGCATCAACCGCCGATCGCTCGTACGGGAACCACCGCCTTCTGAATTTGAGATTTACAATAGGCCTACAAATCCCACGGCAATTTTTTATTCCAGCCAGTGAAAACTCGCTAAAGGCTGTCTGTACATGGAAAAACTGCGCATTTTTGAAAGCCCTACTTAAGATCTTCTTGTATGTACAGCGTGTGTTCTTCCATCATATGTATTACCAACACTGCCTGATTGCTTTGTCCATACGTCGGTGTAGTGAAACTGCGAAATTACTAGACAAGTAAATATTTTACAAATGTGCTAATTTTTTACACTTGAAATGCATTAAAATACAGAAAGCAAAATCAATAATTTCCATAGTTACAAATGTTTACTCTAATGTTTTTAATTCAACGTTACGACATGGAAGTACTTTCCCTCCGTGGTTAGGTACCAACTATACTGGGCGCATGCCACTCAGAGCGCCAGTTACAATATATGCAGGTAGGAACAGTGACATTTTTCAAAGGTTGATTTCCAAAGTGCTCATTTAACCGTGAACAGCCCATACAATTGTATCCTCTTTACATTTTGCTGACAATCAACCACCTAGTCTCGCAAAACACAGCAAGCAATTGGCTATTTTTTCAAGGCTGGCCTTTTCTGGCAAAGAATCGTCATGATCATACACATATACACTTTTAATATTTTAATGATTGCTTAAATAAGTTGTAATATTAGTTTTGCGCCAACAACACCTACTGCTATGCTGTGACTGGCCCCTACCACAGAATTTAAAGTCCAAAATATAGAGAAAACCGAACAACGCAACGTCCTCAGTTCTATTGGAAACCAGAGCATTGAATAAAAAATTTTTAATTCATGTGGAAAAGTCATTATTCTTAAGTTACACGTAACTTTTCAATTGCAAACCTACGATAGGGTGCGTATACGAGAAATCAGGGATACTAGCAAGAATGTATTACTGGCACTTAGGACTTAATAAATTTTCCAGGAGTTGATTTAGCTGTCTGCCACGAGGTAAACTAGGTGTGCCCGAGTTAGTTTGTGAACGAGTGATATGAAGTAAAGTGTGGAGTGAGAAGTCAGCCATATTGGTAAACAGCACATTGTTGTTTTCGTCTACAAGAAATCATGGCGCGATTGTTGTTCGTGTGTGTTAAAAATTATTAAAGTTTATTTTTAATTTATGATTAAGCCAAATACTGTAGAATATCGAGCTGTTTATTTGATCCCTTGGTGCAAAGCTCGATTGGGGATCTTTCAATAGATAGTTATTCTAAAGAGTAAAATATAACTAAGGTAGCAACCACATAACACTACACGGATGAAGAAGCCAACAAGGACATATTATACACCATTATAAATTATATACAATTTCAATATTACATATGTAGTAAAAAAATTAAAATATAAAATAAAAGTTGAAATGAGCTTCTTACTGATTAACACAAGTTAACACCTAGAGGAAATAAAATTAATTAACTCTAAATGTTTATCTGTGACAACTAGAATTATTTTAAGTAGAATGTTATAAACTTTACCAAAAGCATCGGTGTTCATCACTGTATAAATAACATAATAAAGAGGAAGTATATGCGCAGAATTTGACTAATGGCTGTAGCAAAAGCACATGAAGAAAAAGAAGTAGAAGGAAAAACCTTAATAAGCTCACTTTCCACACCTTTCTTGTTTAGAGCTACAAGCATATATTTGGTTGTAACGTATGAGGTTTTTAGTAGTCGAGTAATATATGTATAAACGTGAAGTCGGGCGCAACGAGACCCGGGGTTGGAGTCGCCGACCACCATGTTGGAATTTCCCTTTTTCCCTCGAAATCTATCGTTTTCCCTTTAAAATTTCCCTTATGTGCAAAAACGATCTCTCTGAGGCCCTTCCGTCCAGTTTGCGGGGATCTATTTCGAAGGGAAAACAGCGATGGTTATATGTTATATGTGCAAAAACTATGCCAAATCGATACACAGGGTCCAGAGACAGAAGCCGACTGGCCACCATGTTGTGACATTACCCAGCCATTATATTGGATATGGGAGACCTTGACATTGACCTCGTGTTTGTGAACTTGATCCTGTGCCCGTAACCTTCAATAACGTTGAACCTGAAAAATTTCAAAATTCTTCAAATTATAAAAAAATTAAAACCTTACAGAAATTTATAATTTTTTTTAATATAAACAAAATCATTTTATAAAAATCAGAAATTATGAATACACTGGTGTAAAATGAAAAATAGACACCACTAAAGCGGTGACGTAGAAACACCATATGCGCATGGGGCACTGATATAAGGCAGTACAGTACATGCAATGATTAGCAGCGCTGTGCTGTAGACAGAGTAGGAACCGCGTACAGGCATAACACCGCTGAGCCCAATAAAACTGTAGTTGACTCTGTGAAAGAGTAGTCTGTTGTTTCAAGCATCGGCCTATATGCAGTAAGCATTGTAGACATGCCACGACGGCATAGAAGACCACACACTTCGTGCGATTGGCGGACTTTGAACTAGGACGTATTGTGGGCCTGAGGAAACCTAGATGGAACTTCCGAAGAATTTCCCAACGCGTAGGACGTGATGTACATCATTGGTGGTGCCGGTGGTCCAACGATGGTACACATGCTCGTCAACCTGGTTCCGGACGGCAGCGGCATACGGATTCACGCCTGGACCGCCGCATCAGACGAGCAGCCATTGCTGATCGCACGGTGACCGCCGCACAGATTAGGGCCACTGTTGCGCCCAGGGTGTCAGCTAGGACCATCACCAACCGTCTGCTGGACGCTGGGCTACGATCAAGGGTGCCGCTCGCCAGGCTTCCTCTCACACCTATTACCGCGCAGCCCGCCTCTGATGGTGTCGCTAATGACGTAACTGGAGGGATGAATGGCACAGAGTTGTAATTAGTGATGAGAGCAGACTCTGCCTTGGCGCCAGTGACGGTCGTTCGCGAGTGCGGCGTCGACCAGGAGAGCGGCAACAACCAGAGTGTATACAGCAACGACGTACAGGACCAACTCCTGGCATCATGGCCTGGGAAGCAATAGCCTACAATGACCGTACGCCTCTGGTGTTTGTTGAGGGAACACTGAACAGTGAACGATACATCCAGAACATCATACAGACCATTTTGTTGCAGTTGATACAACGCCAAGGAGGTGTCCTCTTCTAGCATAACAATACCCGTGCACACACATCTCGAGTTACCGAACGCACTATCGAAAGTGTTCGTCAATTCCCCTAGCCAGCACGATCACCTGACCTGTCCCCCATAGAACATGTGTGGGACATTGTGGGACTGCGTTTGGTGCGGTCTGCAATACCAGCAACAAACCTCCACCAATTGCAACAACAGGTGGAATTAGCGTGTAACACTATTCCCCAAGATGACATCCAACACCTTTATGATCGTCTCTACGCACGACTGCATCGCCGCTAAAGGCGGCCACACAATATACTGACATTGTTGATAAAGACAGTCTGTAGCCTCTGTCCATAGGTGTATGACCCTGTGATCATTATAATATACAGTGTAAAATATGTATAATTATTCACTACAACCTCCACTCATGTGGGACCATCGCGTCAGGGTGTTAATTATCCATTTTCCACCAGTGTAATAAAAATAAAGGTTTGATGCACGTCCCTATTCCTTTTTTTAATATTTCGTACCGGAAAGTTCATGCCTAAAAATGACAGTGAAAACACCCATTTCAGCCATTATCACTAACACAAAAACATGGTTTAGAGAGACATGGAGGAACTGTAAAACGTATACAGACTCGTAACGTTTCTTAAACGCTATTCGTAAGCAGACCTCACTCTGACACGCTGGACGGTTTTTAAATAAAACGTTTTCTGCTGGAGCTCTGCACACCGTTCGGCGGCCTACCCAGGTGGCCACCTTATGGTCCATACGGTATAAGAAGGCCACTTTCTGACAGTCAGTGAGTGGCAAATTGATGTATACGAAACAAACAACGTGCTATTTACAAAATCCTGTATCAGCTGATGCACGAACGAACAAAAGTTAAAATTACGTTGGCTATTCTGAGTGCACTGCCGATGCATATCACAAAAGCAGAAGATACGCGGATAAGAAAGAGTTCTTAGATTTATTAATACATTTTATTTTACAAGGTCACAAAACAATGGTTGTTAGTGTTAAAAACTAAACTTCGTGATAATGTAGTAATGTATAGGTGTTCAAAAGGAAATGCACAATAAAACGATATGACGTGGAAAAGTTTTCTGAAGTTGTGTTAACTTCAGAAAGCTTTTTCATGTCGGATCATCCCTCTCCAACCTCGCTTTCAACACGTCCTTGATATTAATTCCAAAAGCATACAGAAATATTGCATAATATTGTTGAATTATTTTTTCTAATAATTTAACGAAACGACACGAATTTTAAATATACGATTAAAATCCGGGAGAGACCCCACCGAGAATCTAACCCGGATCGTCTACGTGGGAGGCGAGTAGTCTAGCCACTACACCACCGCGGCCCGATATAGAAAGTAGAGAAAAGTCCATAACCCTTAAGCGAATATGTATATAAGGCTGTTCACTGTAAACTGAGCACTTTTGAAAGCCCATTCTTAAGATCTACTTGTAGGCTCATTGTGTATCCTTCCACCATATGTAAAATTAACACTGCCGTTGGGCCTGACAGCTTTACTCATGCGTCGGTCAAGTGAAACTGTGAAATTATTATAAAAGTTATTATTTGACAAATATGCTAATTCTTACACTTCTACGCATTAAAAAGACAAGAGAAATAGATAATTTAAGTTTTCATACATGTTTTTTAATTTAAAGTTAAGACGTAGAATTACTTTCTCTCCGACGTTATCAACTTTACTGGGCGCATGGCAGTGAGTTTAGCCGTTAAAATAAATGCAGGTAGGGGCACTGACATTTTTCAAAGGTTGATTTCTGAAGTGCTTAGATAATCGTAAACAGCCTATATCAGAAATACATTATAATAATTCAGTAGATGTGGTATACAATACAGCGCGAGTCGTTAATGTATGCTAACCCGGTGAGAGGGGAATCCTTAGGACAAATACCAAATACGGAAACACACGTATGTACGACGTAGGGTCTAGAGCAATTTCGGAGGGTTGTAGACGCCTCAGAAAGTGGAAATGTGTTATTAAACGATAAATTAGAAATTTCTTGCTATTAAAAAACGAAAAGTAACATACAGGCAAAAGGTTACAAGGTAGGTAACCACAGAAAAAGGATGTTATGGAGAGTACACCCATTCAGACATACAATGGGATTTGGCGCCCTCCTCTTGCATAAAAACTATGTAACTGCCGTTTGACGCAATTTGACATGGCATATTAGTAATCAGCATGCAAAAACCAACCAAAAAAAAATTGATAGCCTTGGTAGTATCCGCTAATCCCAACCGTTACCTCAGAAATCACATGTTTAGTTAGAAAGCTAATTAGTAGTTGCCTGGGAGGTAGACTGCCTGTAACACTGCTATGCATGACGTGTCAACATACAATTTGGCTCATTTCCTTGTCATAATGCAGTAGAATGACCTGTTAGTAAATCGTGGTAGGATTAGGGAGGTCGAACGAAAACTAACATTAGTATCGCTTTATTTGGAATGTGAATATTTTACAAGGTTACAGCATATGGTTGAAGTTCGAGCCACCTATCTACACACATGCATGAATGCGACGCTCATTTGACTGGTGCACATGATGCAACATACCTGGATTAGCCTGTATCATATGTCATATATCTTGAATAAGTTTCCAGAGATCTTAGTCGCGTAAACCTGTGCCCTCAAATTATCCCACAAGTAGAAGTCGACTGGGCTTAGGTCCGGTGATCTGGGTGGCCATTCTACTGGCCAACCCATCGTGCATCTATTTACTGCCTTACTGTGCGACTTAGTGTGGCGATGCACCATTGTGCACGTACCACATGTCTCGTATATTCAGTGGTAAACCGTGAGTTGTGGTAGGTGGTCGTCCAAGAAGTGCGGATACGATGCTCCAGATAGTCGTTCGGTAAGGATGTGTGGCCAAATCAGCATCACATCGATAATCCCCGTCCAAACGTTCACAGAAAAGGACAGAAGTGGGATTCCCGTACTGCACGAGGGTTGATGTGTCTGCCCACATATGCTCGTTGTGGAAGTTGAAGACACCCTATCTCGTGAAGGTTGCTTCGTCGGAGAATGGCACAGTTCCGCAGAAACTTGGGGCTCACCTAATCTGGCCTTGAAACCAATCACAATACTATAAACGAGGTATATCTGGAGAGGAGGGGGGTGGCAGAAGTGCTTTTGTACTGGCTGGTAGTGATGTGTGTAACCTATCTCACCGTAAAATGCGACATACTGTGGATTGCGATACATTCAGTACATTGGCAATTCCTCGTGTTCTGGCACCTGGGTTAGCATCAATATATCTAACACATCAAGCCCGATGCCTAACTGTGGTCGTCCAACATCGTGGTTATTTGCGTGTTCAGTTCCAGTTTCACGCAAACCCCGATGAACTGACGTGAATGCCCATGATTCCAGTAAACGTTCGGGCTGAAAACTTTTCCGCGTATCAACGATGCGCAACTGAGGCATTACACAACATTTCACCGCACGTGAGATAAATGCCCGTCAGTTCCTCGTTACTCCACTCCAACGTATACGCTGTGAAGAACTGTCGGCTGTGTAAAGTACCAACGCATTGCTAGCAGGCTGGCAACCGGGTCGCCACTTCGTACGATAAAAGGAGCCAATTCAGCTGCTGTTCAGACTTCGAATAGTGAACAGTGGCTACGGAGAACATGCTTTTCTTCGTCGATGGAAAGTATTCAGGAAAGTTATTTACGTCGCTACTGCAAGAAGACCGTTTCTAAAATCTGCTATGCCCGTCAACATGAGACTGGTTGTCCTCAAAATATGCGTGTTATCTTATCATAAGAAAAATGTAAATCATATTTTCGAAGGAGTGATAGCTTAAAAAAGGCATATTTCATCATGCAGAGCTATACTTCCTGCACGCGTCAATCAGCAATTGATGGTATTAAAGGATACTTTTATGGTTGGGGAGATACCTGCGAAAGAAAAATTCGAATCGTCAACATCATTAAAGACTTCGTACCCAACCATGAAAACGATGGCTGGATCAGTCACATCTCCTAGACATCCATTCAACTACTGTAACATGGCATTTGCATATGCCTGCAATGCGAAGAGACATATAAAGCATAAATGCAAGCCGAATCCGTGTCGCACAGGCTATCGATGTAATAAGTGGTCTTTGCGATCATTCGTTCTCTCATGTTGGCATGCATTCTAGCTTTTACTAAACTTCTTGGCGTGATAGTAACACTGATATCACTATTATACACTGTAGCTCCGACGGGTATTTTTTTTAAACATTGCGACTCGTTACGGCATCATGATCGTGATGTCCTTGCGTCAATCCTTTATTATTCGGTATGCGACTGATATTTAATGGCGGTTTCATATCTTTTACACTCGGGTTTCCCCGACCCGCGCATTAGGGCGATGGTATTTATTTATATTAATACACACATGTTTTTAATGTAACCTGCGACTACGTAGGTCTTGTTATCGGTGCCATTGTATGCCTTTATATTTTTCAATACTGTATATGGCTGGTTGTTAAAGCGTTACCCATGCTAGAGATGACTCAGGCCGCCGGCCCTTGTATCGCACTGGCGGTGTTCGTTTATATTACTATATATGTATGTATTTTACCATTACCCACGACTGTGTACATCATGCACACCATGCATTTGTAAATATCTGGATTTTTTTTGCATCTATATAAACAGCCTGAATGTCGGTGCACGAAGGGAAGCTAGGTGTCGCTGAGGGGGATCAGAGNACTACGTAGGTCTTGTTATCGGTGCCATTGTATGCCTTTATATTTTTCAATACTGTATATGGCTGGTTGTTAAAGGGTTACCCATGCTAGAGATGACTCAGGCCGCCGGCCCTTGTATCGCACTGGCGGTGTTCGTTTATATTACTATATATGTATGTATTTTACCATTACCCACGACTGTGTACATCATGCACACCATGCATTTGTAAATATCTGGCTTTTTTTTGCATCTATATAAACAGCCTGAATGTCGGTGCACGAAGGGAAGCTAGGTGTCGCTGAGGGGGATCAGAGNTTTTTTTTGCATCTATATAAACAGCCTGAATGTCGGTGCACGAAGGGAAGCTAGGTGTCGCTGAGGGGGATCAGAGTTGGTAGACACCTGCAGTATCAAACAAGGGTGATGATGGTAGTGGTGGGCGATTGTCGAGTGTGTGCAGGCCGATGCGTATTTGTGTGCTATTTCTGAGCCTACGCTCCTACATGCAACGGTAACTTTGCAACGCACTTGTATGCATACCTTTATTTTCTTTACATGAATGGACAGTTACATGTACCCGACCTTCAGGGGTTTGTAAATGCAGACCAACTATTCTCATAAGGCCTACTTGTCCTCATCTTTGATTGCAGTCGGAAGTGATGTCTGTGATGTGAATTTGGTGACTATATCTTAAACAGTTCGGAAATTACTGCAAACTATGCTTATAAGCGAGTTTAGGCCATACTTGACCCTGCGGCCCTTTTCGTCGTCGGGGTGATACATATGTTATGAATTTGATGGCTGTCGTACCCACCAGGACACCAGGTGAAAGGAGACCAGAAGGAATATGAGAAAACCAAGGTGACAGCAGATGATGGTGATGAGGGAACATCCAAGATGGAGGGCTCAGAATGCAAGCGAGAGGAAAGAGTGAAAATAAAGAAGACCGGAAGGAATATGAGAAAACTCCAAGGGAGAGAGCAGGCAAGAGACTGGAAGGAATGAAAGAAGTTGTATAAGAGGGCAATGAACTCTAACATTCTTCAGACAAGATGGATGGTGCTGGCATGGAATGACAGAGAGTGAATGTTAGGGTGATCCCTCATCCCCAAAATGGAGTCACTTAGCCACATTGTGGGGTCATGCTATTTTCGGACTGTGCGATGCATAAAAATTTTCGTAAGGGAAATATGGAAAATTTTGGGCGTTTTTGAGGGAAAATAAGAGATTAATGAAGGGGGGAAGAATGACCACCTTTGGTGAGGAATGAGAGCAGGTGGTTTCTGCACATCATCCAAGATGGCCACCATGGCACCCTGCCTCCCCATCCTCCAGTCTCAGAACCTACTATACCGAGATAAATTTATGTTTTGTACACAATTTCTAATGAATTGTTATAATTTCTCTGTTTTAAATTTGCTTCCGAGTTACTGACATTTCTCTATGCTTTATGCAGTATGTAGTTTAGGTTTTGATTGCACCGAAATGAAATTTATAAGAAAAGCAATAATGTCTTGCGAGAGGTGCCTAAAGGTGTGCGCCATCCGAAGTTGGAGACATTTCGCCACTGGGCATAATTATTTGGGGAGCAATTTGGTGTCATAGGCTATCTTGGCTGCACAAATTGCAGCCACTCTCAACAACCCCTAAATAGTTGTAGAGCATGAAGTCGTATCCTTCCTTCAGCACACTCCTGGTGTCATATTTCAACAAGACAACGCCTGGCCACATGTTGCCAGAAACGTCCAGGTCGTTCAAATCAATGCAGACACTGCTTCTACCATGGCTTCCATGTTCGCCCTACGTCACCTGTTGAACATGTCCGGAATATGGTCACTGGGCAACTAGTTCTCCATCCACATCCAGCAGCCAATAGCAATTAACTGTCGACACAGGGAGAAGCAGTCTGGCAAGCAATTCCCAAGGAAACATATCCAAGGCCTGTTCTATCCATTGTCATGGCATGTAATAAGTAGTTCTTATTGCAACTCATGGAGACTCATAACATACTGATTTTTTGCAAGTAACGGTGCTGCATTACTCTGGAACTGAAATAGTTTGTTTGAATTACTATTGGTAATGTACTATGAGATGCATATCAGAGGAAAGTGTTGAAAGCAAGTTAGTAATTATTATTGGTTTTATCTACACTGTACTTGCATGTGGAATATTACTTTGCGAATACAACCCATTACAATTGCATTACATATGTAACTTTTATTATAGCAGCGAAAACTNTGTGGAATATTACTTTGCGAATACAACCCATTACAATTGCATTACATATGTAACTTTTATTATAGCAGCGAAAACTTACACAATTTATCTTTTGTTTTCAAATTTTGTTAAAATGGTAAACTAACAATTGTAAACCATTCTGGAAACCTCAGTGAAACCTGTAAGAGTACGAAATAGTGTTATAAAGAAATCAGTTGTCAGCCACTTTTTTTTTCTTGGTTTTTAATTTTTACGGATTTAGTCTGTATAAGTGGTAGATAGTAGCATAATCGCAAATAAACATTACCTAACATAAGCTACACTAACCTAAGTAACCTAACGAAACCAACTTTAAAGATGATGGAAGTTAGGTTTCACAGTTATTTCAAAGTTAAATCAAGGGACAAGAAACTAAAATTGCATAAATCTTGATTCATTCAAAAAATGTCTAAGTAGGGCCTATCCTGNTGTGGAATATTACTTTGCGAATACAACCCATTACAATTGCATTACATATGTAACTTTTATTATAGCAGCGAAAACCTACACAATTTGTCTTTTGTTTTCAAATTTTGTTAAAATGGTAAACTAACAATTGTAAACCATTCTGGAAACCTCAGTGAAACCTGTAAGAGTATGNTCTTTTGTTTTCAAATTTTGTTAAAATGGTAAACTAACAATTGTAAACCATTCTGGAAACCTCAGTGAAACCTGTAAGAGTATGAAATAGTGTTATAAAGAAATCAGTTGTCAGCCACTTTTTTTTTCTTCCAAAAATTAAAAATGCCTAAATCAGACTATAAGTGGTAGATAGTAGCATAATCGCAAATAAACATTACCTAACAAAAGCTACACTAACATAAGTAACATAACGAAACCAACTTTAAAGATGATGGAAGTTAGGTTTCACAGTTATTTCAAAGTTAAATCAAGGGACAAGAAACTAAAATTGCATAAATCTTGATTCATTCAAAAAATGTCTAAGTAGGGCCTATCCTGTTAATTACATGAAGGGAATAACACCTACAAACCCACAGCGTGGTATGCTAACCGCTTGGCATTTTCACCAAAACTCAAAGAAACTGATATTTTTTGGAAAATCCAAAAAGGGCTTAAAATTGGTGTCTTCTTGGCCATTACATATATGCTAAAACATGATGTACAATGGTGTTTTGCCATAAAAGGCAGGAATTTACAAGAAAAGTAGTTTGAAATAAGCCAGCTAAACTTAAGTGATTGAACTTGATTAGGTACTTACCTTCAAAATGGCGGCCATACAATTATTTCAGGTTTATTTTGTATATGTCATACCATTTAACCAAATTATGTATACTGAAATGATCTATTAAGTGCATTATATATATAGCAACGCACAGCCTCATTGTCAGCTATTTTATAAGATAACACCACATGAATAAATAAAGTTTTAATGCCATATCTTGGGAAACAATAAACCCATTCAACCAAATTTGGCGAAGAAGTTGTACTGTGGTAGGCCATATAAATATATGTATTTTTTAAATGTGATAGATACATATTTTCAGAATGGTGGCTATAAAATAATTTTAGCTTGGTGTACTATATCTACGGAACTATGTTATCGATCTTAACTTAACTTTGTATACTGGCAGTGTACAATCATAGGGATGCCATCCACCTAGACCTCTATAAATAGGGTGTTTTAGCAACAGGCAGTATGAAAAAATAGACCTTATAAAGACTTTTTAGGGACCAATTTTTTTTTTAAACCTTTTCATTTTTTTTTGGGTAGAACATGGTTTCCTGCATTTCATGCACAATATCACAATAAATAATACAGTAAACTATATTAATATTTAGTTATCTCATTGTCACACAAAAAAGGATTGGTCACCCTTCTCCCCACTGAGCAAAAATGTTATAGTACATAGCATGCACCTGCCTTTTCTAATTTAAATTGAGTGAACTGAGGTAAGAAAGACCCTAAATATACTAACTCATTTTTTATTTCAGCCATACAGCCTTCAGCATCAAAAAAACATAAAAATTGTTATTTAATTAAATATGCCAATAAATATTTCAGGGTATCCACTAAAATTCCATTTCGGAATTCCCCAACATTTCCCTGTTTTCCCTCTTACCATCCTGACCTATTTTCAGGACCGAAACCTTCAAATATCATATTTTTCCACCGCTGACACAACAAACATGCTATCAGTGAAGTTAAATTACACTGCAACAGACCATCAATATTTCTCATGATACATGCTACTGACTTCACACAAGTGCCCATTACAAACACACAAATACTTTATTGAGTACAAATAGGCCCTATGTCATTTGGAAAAGATGTATTATCGCCAATTCGAAAACTTAAAAACTGAAATTTAAAAAATGCACATTCTCATAATTACACTATCCAGTAGTCACACAACTAACAACTTTGGCAAAATAGCAATTATTTACCTTTTTCTTGACCCAATAGCACTCCCATATACCTCATTTGACATCTGTATAGAGGAGTTGCTGATCTCGCTATATACACTCCCATGCCTTTCTTAAGAAATTTGGTGTACGTCTATAAACAGGAACAGGAGAGACTGCACACATCCATGGAACAGGCACAGCCTACAAAAACCAGTATGTTATGTCAACAAGAAGTTACTGATATAACTAATGAATGAGAATACTTTCCTCAACGTGGGTGCAATTAATTTTTTAAATAAGTTCTTAAAAGCTGAGCTAGTAGGTAGGACTTAACGTTTTGTTGGAAGCAATGTCATTAGAGATGGAACCAGAAACATGTACGACAGTAGCGAGACAGTAACAAATACACACGTGCCTTACCCAGCAGTCGAACCCAGAAAACCTCGTACCATAAGCTCGTGTACAATCAACTGCATTACGGAGGGCAGATTCGGAGCATCAACATCGGATTTAATCAGTCCAATGATTTGAAAGATAGGGTTTACTTAACCAAAAATATTTACAGGGTCTTTGTTTTGAAAATATGACACAAAGCCCCTTAAAACATGACAGTTTACACTGCCTATCATGACTACTTGTGTGAAGAATTCGGCGCAAATTGATTGATTGTTCCCAGAGATATGGCATAAAACCTCCATATTTTTCATGTGGCATTCTTTATAAATAAAGGACAAAAGCATATTGGCACATTCAATTATTGCAGGGTTGCCACTAATCCCTAAAAATTCCTGTTTTTGCAGAAGTCTCAAAAAATTCTATTTTTTCAAAGGGTCCCTTAAAGTCCATTATGTATTTTTTGCATACGAATGTTAGTGGAAAATCAGAATGTTACTTGATTTTTTCATAAATTTGTTATGCATGTGATGGCTAGTAACTTACAATTCACCTCCACTAGGTCTTAACAGCTGTTGGGAGTTAACTTGTCGTGCCATGTTATAACATTAATATTTGTGATGGTTTACAAAGTATCGAGCAGTCTTGACAGTAGCCGAAGCTGCCTAGCAGTATCACCTGGAAATTTGAATGTTGAGAGAGGGTATTGAGCTTCACTAAGAATCCTAACAGATGGCAGGGCTTTGTTTCTTGAATGTACTCTGATGTCTGTGTTGATTGTGAAGTCAACCTTGAAAATGTACGACAATAAGCCATATTTAGCACCAATGACAAGAGGGCTTCTAGATGTTGCTAGGTGTGCTCATCAGAAATATTGCGCGTACATCGAGGAAAAAGCAAAAAATAACAACTGGTAGGAAAAATGAGCAGTAAAGGCAGACTGAAAAAAAAGCAACAAGCCAAAATATTGGGGGGAAAAAGTGTATATTTCAATATGAGAAGCAATATATATATCTGTCTGTGTGTGTGTGTGTGTGCGTACGTGTGTGTGTGTGTGTGTGTGTGTGAGAGAGAGAGAGAGAGACATTGCTGAACAATAAGCAGTATCTTTTGATTGCTCTGGCGTAGAAATCTGTCGTAATGAATGCAAACAAAATAATATTTCAAATTGCATATCATTTTCTTTCATGTTGTTATCGGGGACTAATAACAACTTAAAATGACACTTCAATTAAATGAGTCGAGTTATTTTGGCGGCTCTTAACATTGAGGCCGCTGATTGCCGGGTTTTCTCGGCGATCTCCCATTTACCCTGCCCTTTCATTCTGCCCCTAAAGAATAATGTCAACATGGCTACTCATATATAAACTTTTCATATCTTATCTTGGCATACCTTACTCAATAAACAAAACTAACTCATATGTTTAAGGCTCGGCTTCACCTCCTTTGCAGAAATTATTCGTTTTTGTGTCATTATTCCGGATTCATAGTAATTACTGACTATGTATGATTATAAAAATTTACATTTTACAAGGTGTTTAATATTTTTGTGCGTAATTTTACTCTTGTGTTATCTGCTTGTTGTAAAAAGTCGAGAACTTATCAAACCAAGGCTTAAACTCCATAGTCCCACAACAATCTAATCACAATGCAAGACAATTATGTTTCCAGCTAACCATTTTGCCAAAAAATAATTGAATGCGAACCAAAAAAGAACACAGCTCTCAGGGTTTTCCCCTATTCAAAAATGTTGCAGCAACATATCTGTTGATTGTAAAACGTGATTACTTACAGACCAACTGGCTCTTAAATGGATACTTGCAGTTAGCAAAGCAACTGCTGTACTGTGTTCTAGTGTATTAATTCTTATACAGTTGTGGAGAAACAGAGGAAAAACGTACATAACTGCATGGAAATTTATCTCAATAGGTATAGGTTATTCACAGTAAAGTGAGCACTTTTGAAAGCCCTCTCATTTGGAATCATATTCAATTAAATACATTTTATTTTAGCCTTAGACGTTAACTGCCAAGTGCGGTGGAATATACACACCGTGTTTATTACTTACATGGCAATATTTATTTAAAAATGTGGTTAAAAAATAAAAAATGGCTGAAAGAAAAAGTTACTAGGGCCTCAAAAGTGTGCTCAATTTGCCATAAACAACCCGTAAAAAATATGAGGTAGATTTATTTTCGCGTCTTCAACACTTATTCACAAACTGCCACAAGAAATGTAAAAGTCGCTTGTTCCCAAATGGTGATTAGTAGAGACCCAGAAATTTGTGGATTCATTTGGGGACAAAATAGACTGCAAAATACTCTGTGTACTTGAACCTCAGATAGTTGTTCACTGGTTGATGTTCCATACCAGGTAGCACAGGATTTGACCCTTGTTATTTTGCAGGTTACTTTTTGGATCAAATGCCGTCCAGGGAATGGCTTGCAAACTGCAATTTGATTGAAGAAAAAAGTCAAATGTACACGTATTTCAAGTTTAGCTTGTCCTAAATTGAATTCACAAAACTTCTGGGTCACAAGCGACGAGCTGTTTGTTTACATTTGGTTTTACAAGAAACCTATTCTTTCATTAAAAAATTGTGCGTAACTGGTTTTATAACGATTTTATTATAACTAGGTCACAAGTAGTGTACCAACAACTTAATGTATTTATTTATGTAAACATTATAGTAACTTCTGTAAAAGCCTTGTGGTTTTGACAATTCCAGCCATTCAATGTTGCAACAGAAAGAGAGTTTCTGCCCATCTGGCATGTGCACTCTACCCCACATCTCCTCTACAGGCACCTGGCAGCAACTAACCAGGTACGTACCATAAACTGGGGTTACTCTGGTCACAAGGATGACTTAAGTCATAACAAATAAATGTGTGTTAAGTTGCCCTTACCTTATAATAATGATACCATACCATTCACATTTTAACACACTGTTTCCATTATATACACGTATGAGACATGAGTATGTTTAAGAACATAAAATATGTTTTACTAACATACAGGCATTTGTTTAATTGACCATAGTAACCTCAGCTGATGTTACCTAAAATATCAACATTTAATTAAATAATATTGACTTTAAGTTCAAGCACAAAATCTCCAAGCAAACACTTGCGACTATGCTAGTTAATGCACTTATTCCAAAACAAAGAATAGAATAATCTGCTACAAAATTAAGGCTCATGTATCCAGCAACTGAGGCCGGGATAACGATGACTTCACGTTACACATCACATGCATCATGCTACACTTTCTTTTATACAACACGTAGTCTTTTTGGGTGGTATTTATGATGCTTCACGCAAGTAAGTAACCTTTGGTACTGAATAAAAATATCGGGGATAAGCATTGTTGCTTTCTGATGATATCATCATCATCATCATCCCTATTGTGTTTGGCCAGCGAGATCACATGGCGAAGAGTCACGTATTGCGCAAAAACTAGACATTGACAAGCTTTTACATTATGTGAAACTATCATGATACGCCTCCTTGAAACATGCTACTCAATGCAGCAGGCTTACTTAAATGTGAAGAGATTTGGGCGGCTCTTAACAGCGAGGTCTTGAGAGAATCGATAAGGGTGATTGAGGTGAGTATGGAGCAGCGCCAGAATGAAAAAGTGGGGAAAAACCGGAGATCCCCAAAAAAAAACCGCTGACCAGTGGCATCATTTGGCACAATTCCCACATGCGAAAATCCGGAAGGGACCCGGCCGAAGTTTGAACCCGGTTTGCCTAGGTGGGAGGCGAGCAGGCTAACTGCTCAGCCACCGTGGCCCTAGCATGATTATATGAATGCTTTACTTGTTACATGTTATGTGAAACACGAAGTCATTGTAATCCCAGCCTTAGTGTCACAATGATAAAATCTTGAAAGTTCTAAGCTGTGGTACAAAACCTATTTATCTACCGGTAATTGTACTTCATTCTGTACCAGTAAAAAACAAAACAAAATTTATTTTAACCACAATAATTTAAAAAATTTACAAACACTCACCCTATTCCAAAATGAAAACTACACTAAAAAATTACTCTGCTATCTGTCCTTAAATGCACCTGCAAATATCTTGGAGTTCACATACAAGTACACTACTTAATGAGCTTTGGTTAAAAACAGTCGTATTTATGCACACTAGATGATAAACATTACGTGACACAAGTTGTACTTGAAAAATAAGGACAATAATTATAATATCACACAAATGCAAAAAAAATTTTATAACGAAAAAAAAAAAAAAAAACCCCCACAAAAAACAAAGAGCAAATTAAAAAAAATACTTAATACTGAATAGTTGCTAAACAATTTTATTCAAACAATATTTTCATTATTTACAGTTTAAACAGCCCAGCAAAACTTTTGTTCATTTTAAAATTTTTTTTAAAAAGATATTAATGTACAATCTGTTGTCTTAATTTGCTGGAAAATGCTATTTTGCAGATTTTTCAATCAGTGTTAACAATACATATGCAGTTAGAGCAGGAATGGAATTTGCATGTTTCTTTCAAAAGTGATCAATTAATCACAAGTTAGCAACAACAGGTGGACAAAAATATTAGTTTTTACTTTTTCTCACCCAAGTTCTAACACTTTGTCATGTTACACTGAAAAGAAAAATCACGTTCCATTAGGTTTTTCAATGCTGTGAACATTTCAACAGTGAGACTAAAGATTAAAATGTACATACTGTTATGGTAACAGACACTTCTACGTAACATTTTTTACCAACAACATTAATCGGCATCATCTATTTAAATGTCTGCACTTTCCCAGTTTAATGTCATAGAAATTACAGAAATGTACATGTGAAGTTCGAATACATTCCTAACTTTTTCTTTTTGCTTTAAGCTAGAATGAAGAAAACTTGAGAACCACAACTTCAATTCTTCTAGTCGCACCACGCACACACAGATTTCACCTCACTTCAGCAATCTCCCTTGTACGCTTACTTTGTCTTTTGTGGGGCTGTGAGCTGTGCTGAAGTGACGCCGACCACAATCGCAAGGCAAACAGTATCATCGTATCTGCACTGGGCCAACAGACGAGTCACCGCGATATATAAGGAACAGAGACAACTGGAAGGCAGACAGACATGTGCCCAGGGCGTTGGTCACCTGAAAATACATCCTCTGCTCAACTGGGATATCGCAAGTGCTCACTTCATAAATTTCAATACAACCTGCAGTCATGCACACAAGGAGAGCAAGGGGGTGTGGCTGCGTAATAATCTTTATCTCTTTTAATACACACAAGCTATTCAGGAACTTAATATAATGGGTGGGAAACTGCGAAGATACCAACATGTGACTGGGGTGATGGTATGAAACCACTCTGGTATAAATCAACCCCAGTGCAGCCGGTGGGCACTACACCCACGACCCCTGATTGCACATCAGGTACACAAATAAATAATAAAATTACTGCAGAATATTTACACAATGTCGGTGCAGAGATATAAATACTTGGATAGCATAAATTTAACACTTTCCCAGAGGTGAAACGCTTAGATCTCCAACTACTGTATGAATAACTGTTTCTCTAACAATGCATAAAAGAAAATTTGGTGCCTATATACAGTAAAATCCTTCTGGAAGTGGACTGCCCTCTTTCCCACTATACTCGAACTTGAATCTGCTAGTGGTACATCTCAATACAAATAAATACAACGATTTTTATTACAGTTTAAGAAACTTATGCGGTTATTTAAGTACTACTAAAGTAGAGCACCCTTCAACCAGACTTTTTACTATGGAATAAATTTCTGGCTATAAGGAATTCCAACAAATAAAGTGTGCAAGCATCGAGGTCAAGTAAAGGTGGGATGCTCTGGCTAGAGACAGCTGAGAATGGGATTCCCTATGAGGTCACGTGCCCTCCACTCTTTCCCTGGCCCCTAGCTGGGCAGCACAATTGTCACTGTGCTCACTGTGTAATGCTCCGTTTACCTCGTAACACCTGGCTCCACCAACTCAGCGTGTATAAACTCTTGGTTTTGCGTGGGCTAGCCCTAGCACAACATAATTTCTGTTTTAGTCTATTTATACGGGCCTGTTAGAAACCAGAGCTCAGGGCTATGCTGTTGAAGTAACAAACAGAATCATCTGTCCAAACCTTAAGTCTTGTTAATTCTGCAGATCCCTAACATTTATGAGCCGTAACTTTATGGTTGGATAGACCAATGGTTTGATATCCTNGGGGGGGGGGGAGGTACTTGTCTTTATGCCCGTGCATCATCTGTCACACATGAATTTTGAGCTGTGGTCAGCCTGGAAGCTAATGAAACTGTAAAGTACTTTAAGAGCCATTTTAGATGATTGCCAACACCAGGAAGAGATCCCTAGAAAAGGAGAGACGTGAATCTTGGATCTGGCTGGTCTGTGTGCCTATCATTCTTTGGCTACAGGGAGTTTCATTTACCTCGTTTTTCATTGCAACTTTACCTTATCTCATCTTCTTGGGCCCCAAAGGTATGCCTACCGCCTACATTCTGCAGAGACGAGTGTATCACTAGATCAAAGCAACTTAGTAGTAGAAGAGTATGTCCTTACAGCCATTACACAAGAATACAAAGACTTGTGACAGATGCGACTCCAAACCACACAGTCACGGACTTATCTACAGAGAATCATCAACTCAAAAGTCACAACATTCAGCACTTTCAACTTGAAGCCATCTACTTCGAAGAGTGGAGTGGAGAGATTTGGGTGGCTCTTAACATTGAAGTCTTGAGAGCCGAAGAGGGTGAAACGAGGTGAGTATGGAGCAGCACTGGAATGCAAGGACGGGGGAAACGGGAAATCCCAGATAAAACCGACCGACTAGCTGCATTGTCCGGCACGATTCCCACGTGCGAAAATCCAGGAGCGAACCTGCCAGGAATTAAACCTGGTTTGACTAGGTGGGAGAAGAGTAGTCTGACCACTACACCACCGCGGCCCCCTATATACTTAGTAGCAGGCAGCAGGAGACTGCAGGGATTTGCAAGAGTGCATTATGGAGACCATCGCCCCCAGACATAATTTTGAAGACTTGTTGGTAGCAGTCTCATGATATCTAACTACCCCAAATGTTTCTCAATAGTCTGGATAAGGTCTTGTGAGCTTTCTAAGGCCTGAGTTACAGAGTCCAGCTGGAAACTGAAATCAGTCCTGCTTGATAATCACTACAGAGCCCCTATCAAGTTGGTAGGTAATCCCATAGCTCACTCGTGAGAGAAGAATGCCACATAGCTTACTCGCTACGTGAAGTTCCAAAAATGAGGCCACAGTGAAGGAGAGCTGAAACAACTTAAAACTCTGTCCATACATTTTTTAACTCCATGAGAAATTATTAGTCATATTGAAAGCATATTCTTTACATGTTACCTTAGACTAAAGTTATTTTTACCAATGTGGCATGTTGGTTTTAAGTTAGAAGGGTGGAGAGTGAAACGAGGTGGATGTGGAGCAATATCAAAATGAAATTGGTAGGGAGGTAATGGGAGATCCCAGAGAAAACCAGCTGCATCGTCCAGTACAATTTCCACATGTGAAAATCAGGGAGTGACATCACCAGAAATTGAACCTGGTTTGCCTTGGCGGGAGGCAAGCACGCTGGCAGCTATACCAACAACGGTCTCTTTTAAGTGATGATACAATATTATTTAACAAGTCCATAAAGTCAATTGCAATACAGCCAAACAACTGTTTTGAATGAAGAATCATTCTGTTGTACGCAAGGTGCAGCTTACCTGAACATAAGCATCGTTAAGTAGGACTCCATAAAGAAACCACTGCAGGGACACGACAAAATTGGCGAGAATGAGTGAAAATGGTAGAGACTCTGCGCTCTTCACTCTGATCACATGTGCCTGAAGAGAAATATTACATGTTGTCAATGCATAAACATGAAAGACCATTAACTATCCTAAAATATGCCAAGAAAAAAAGTATATCACTCTGTGGTTACTATGCACCCTTAAAGATCAATTCATAATCTAATAGATTAGTTTTTGAATAAGAAATACATTTTCAACTTTAATTATATTTATACATGTAGACTGTTCACTGCAAAGTGAACACTTTTGAGACCCTAGTTAATTTTTCCTATCAGCCATTTTTTAAAGAAAATATTGCCATGTAAGTAATACACGGTATATATGCATATTTCACCGGACTCAAAAGTTAACATCTAAGGCTACAATAAAATATATTTATTGACTATTATTCTAAATGAGAGGGCTTCAAAAAGTGCTCACTTTATTGTGGATCACCTATATACACAAAAAATACAACTGAGTATGTACACAATAGCTAAAGCATGCCTGTAAGTAATTTATGAACCACATTGTGGAAGTTTTGGAACGTAGCATTATTTAGTACGTATACATTTAACTCCCACTAAACCATAATAATATATGTACAAGTTATCTATCATTAAAGAAGCTAACTGACCAGACTTGATAATCTTCAAAAATACATTGGAATGTAAAGAGACTGCAACTGCTATCTTGACTGCTATTTATCACACTAGCAAAA
Organism: Clitarchus hookeri; assembly: GCA_002778355.1. Lineage (NCBI taxonomy): Eukaryota > Metazoa > Arthropoda > Insecta > Phasmatodea > Phasmatidae > Clitarchus > Clitarchus hookeri. The sequence continues at coordinate 856,449 of NQII01000163.1, forward strand.
AATTCAATCACATAATATTTGTCCATAATCTTAAACAAAAATACAAAGTATTTTACAATAAATTGAACAACTGAATGCAAATTTTAAATTGAGAGAGCACTTTCGAAAGCCCTGCTGAGGATTTACTTTTATTCTCAATTTGTATCCTTCTGCTATATGCAAAATTAGCATTGCAGTGAACCGTCTCACTTTATTTATGCATCATACGAGTGAAGTACTGTAGTGTAATTTTTGGGAATGTAAATGCATTTATAATATGGAAATTCTATACCCTCATATGTGTAAAACAACAAATACTGACTTCAGTAACCATAAATTTAAACATTCCACACCCAATGCAACTTTTGAGTCTTAGAACTATTTTCATCAACTTGCTGGCAACTTAACTGGGCCGCAACGCCAGCGCGTACTACAGCATATATGTAGTTATGGGCAAAGATTCTTTCCCAAATGTTGATTCCGAAAGTGTTCACTTCACCACCGTGAGCGGCCTTTACTGAGTTCGGCTGCAAGAAAACTGTGAACACCCTGAACGTTGCAAAGCACAGGACTTACCAGCACGGTGAGAGGAGCTGCAAAAAAAATTATGGTGGTGAAAGAGCACAGCAGCCCAAGCATTTGTTTTGCAGATTCATGGTCTGTTTCATACTGTGTGTACGTCAGAACCACCACTAGGAAGGTGCACCCAGCTAGCATCTGCCTCGTCACCACAGACTGCGCAAAAAAACACCAACACTGATTACCCAAGTTGTCAAACTATTTAAAAGATATTTTAAGTTATCAGACAGCATTTTGACTAATACTTCAAAAGTAATTTTCACGACCTGTTTACAAAAAAGGACTTCAAAACCAAATACACAAGAGACACTTATAATGTAGTGAAAGCTTGAGAAATTCCTGATTGAACAAGTGAAAGGGGCAGTTAAATTTCCCCAGGAGCAACAACATTAGCACCATGGAAAACTCTTTATCAGATTCTGTGTGTTTAATACTTGTCTTTCTTTTAACTGGAACCATGCACTCCAACAAGGAACAATTAATTCAAGTTTCATTAACTACGTACAGTGCCTACATTTTAATGACACAATGTAGTGCATGCAAACTGAAAAAAAAATTTACCTATTGCTGGGCTTACGTTGTAAGCACACAATCTGTGAGGCGAGTTCCACTTTCCACATTTCACAAAGATGTTAAGCCATACAACTTGCTTACAAAGGTTAATGTTAGCATAAAGCAGTAAAAGTAAATAAATTTTTTTCTGGTTTTTTTTAATTTTTATGACTTTGTGATTTTCGTGATTACACTTTTTTAAGGTGACTATTTATTAAACTTCTGGAATTGGTAAACACCCTACTGGGGTGTAGCATCAAAGTGACTTCTGTAATATTTTTTGGTTAAATATGTAAATGCATGCAAATTTTTAATGAATTAAAAATATAAATTTTTTTAATATTTCAGTAGCACAAAATGGTACATTTTTGCTACAAAAAAAATCATAAGAATGTGTAGTATGGTAGGTACAACAGAACTTAGCTGATAAGTGAATTCCAAATTTTCCACTGGACCTAAGTAGAGTTTCAATAAAAAATGTATGTCACAGCGTTATTTTGGATTTGACATTGTAGTGAATGTCTGACAAGTTCTATAACCCTAAGAATACGTATCAAATCTGAAGAATAATACATACATACCTTAATACAAACAGGCTGCAAGATATACCTGTTGAGCATCTGGGGTTAGTATGAGCAAATATAAATAACGAACTGGATAATGTAACAAGCAAATTCGACTGACATCTGCCAGTCTCAACTAGGAATACACTAAACATGTGGCATGTACTCACCTTCTTAACGGTGTACAAGTAATAGGTAATGATGTAACTCAACTGCAGAGATGCTCCAAAAGTATTCACCAATATGATGGAGTTGTCATGTATAAGAAATCCATATCGCAGCCACAGACTACACCTTAAAAACCAGAAATCAAAACACAGTAAAATTTTTGCAAGTTACAGTCACATTCAGGGTATTAAATGTAAGTCTACATAACATCTTAAATAACTTTTTCAGACTAATTATTTCCATTTTATTCAAAATCCTTTTTAGAGGAAGATTTTTTTTGGAATAGTGAAAAGATTTGGACCACTCTTAACACTGAGGTCTTGAGAGCAGATGAGGGTGAAACGAGGTTAGTACGGAGCAGCATCAGAATGCAAGGGCGGGGAAAACTCCGAGGAAACCTTCAACCAGCAGCATCGTCCAGCATGATTCTTACATTCACAAATCTGGGAGCGACCCCGCAGGGAATCAAATCCGGTTTGCCCAAGTGAGAGGCGAGTAATCTGACCACTGCACCCTTTTTTTGGAATAAAAAATTACAGTAGCTCTATCATATTGAACTTATTCAATTTTGAAAACGACTTTCATTTGCGAACAATTACAATGGTTTTTCCAAAACAACCACCAAATGGGTTATAAAACCCTTCAGTAGGCTTAGCACTACAGTTGATGGCTTGCCGCTATCGGTGACGTGTGATCTTGCACCACGCACTGACACAAGTCACAGTGTACAGATGGGCACTAGAAGAGACCAAGTGAACAAGGATCCTCTCATTGTCGCTTCTGTCAGTTGTGAGGCCCTTGATGTGACCTGCTTTCTGCAGGCAGAAAGACCGGTATTCGCTGTAAATTAAATAGTGCACAAACTGATAGCGTCATTAGTGACAGTTGTGTGAGTGAGTGATGAGGACAGTGTAAAGGATGGACACGGACACACCCAATTGTGACAGATGAACACATACCTGTCTGCCATTATCAGTTCCTTGCAAACATTCTAGATTTATGGGTCTTTCTTCATTAGCTGACACTTCCATCTGCTTGAATTGATTGGAAAAACAACTCATCACATACGCTATGCATTTCCAGTCATCAAATGCCAGCTGTAGAGTTCCCGTGCCCAAATAATGGCATACAGGGTACCTTGCAAAAGTCCTTATGTTGATGTTCAATGAAGCCCCAGCAATGAATTCCAATATCTGCTGCACTATTCTGTACCTGTCACACTAGGAATGATTACTGATAGCCAATGTTAGTCAAGTTCAGAGAGTCACACTGCTGTCCTCATGTTCACGTCACTTGAATTATGTCACTTGCCATCTTCATGATGCAAGAGGTCCTACAAGCATCCACAGACATCTTTCACTCCATTTACATGGCTGGTAGAAGCAACGTTTGATACACATGAGTGTGCTGCTATACAAATTGCAGCGGCTCTTTTATCCCAGTTTTTTGTCCACATCAGTTTACTTTGGTATAAGTTATAAGATGTGGAATGAATCGTGTAACGAAAATCTATGATTAAATAATAATTCCCAACATCACGTGTCAACTTGGCAGCACGAAACTTCATTTTCATGAATCTTACCAAACAAGGTAAACATACATCAGGAAGCAGTAAGGTTAAGGAATCTTGAATTGCTTCGTAAAATACACGTTACATGAACTACAAACAAAACCTGCTTGTCAAAGGAATAAGGAAGCTACGCTCTGTCTGCCATGTAGCACATGACTCAGCGACATGACCATCATTGATGACTTCAACTGATCTATGGTTTACTTAATTACACGCTTTGTCTCCAATGTAGCTAGCATATCTTTTCATCATGTATCTATTTTGAAATTGTCTCTGTTAGCCACACAAGCATGTACAATTACCAAAAAACCACCAGCAAAACAAATCAATTTCTACCATATTTTGGTAGCCCTGCCCCATTATTGTACTACTAAGCATTATTTTTACAAACCAACTGTAAAATAGTTTTAAATAAATGCCAATGTGAAAGTAAATTTAATGCTGAATAATGGTTACAGTAATCCTTCTCCACAGTGCACGAGCTAGACCTAAAAGGACCACCCTAAAAATACTGCCTTAGGACCAGATTTGGGAGAGTGCCACAAGAGCTGACACTGTGGGCTTTCCACAAGACAGCAATCTTCAGAACTTGTGAATTTTTGTAAAATATTCTTTCAACAAAATAAATACTAAAATTTGCATACACCAATGATAGAAAGTTAAAAGCTTAATAATGAAATAACAGTTTATGAATGATAAATAACCACAAGACGGGCCTGTTAAATCAGCTGGATTATTCTATGTAGGTAGATCAGACAACAAGTGTATGAAGATGTTGATGTAACCTGTAGAAGCCAAACCCATTGCCAATGTTACCTGCAGAAGCAGAAGCTGTGGTTAACGTAACCTGCAGAAGCCGAACCCATGGCAAATATAACCAGCAGAAACCAAACCAGTGGCGCTGATATAACCTGCAGAAGCAAAATCCGTGGCCAATATAACCTGCTAAGGTCAAACCCATGGTCAACATAACTTGTAGTAGCCAACCTATAGCCAAAGTAACTTATATCCCAAACTGTGGATAACGTAACCTGCAGTAACCCAACCCACAATTCATGTAACAAGCAGTAGCCTAACCCACAGTTTATGTAGCCAGCAATAGCCAAACCCATGGTCAGTGTAATCCACAGCTGACGTACCCCATGATAGCCCATCCTGAGACCGGTGTAACACACAGTAATCAAACCAACAGTTGACATAACATGCAGTAGATGAACCCTCAGTCAACATAACCTTCAGTAGTGGAAACCACAGTCAACATAACCTGCAGTAAAAGAACCCACAATCGATGTTATCCCAGTAGCCAAAGTCACAGATTTCCATGAACTGTTCAATATGGTTAAATCAGGGGAAAACAGGAAAAATGAGTGTAAATTGGGACATTCTCTTACACAACACTAGAGAATACAAGGGGAAGTAACCACAAAAGAAATTACGACAAGCAGGGAGCAAAATTTTAAAAATGACACCCATCAATTCACAAAAACTGAAATAGTTTGAAGGTACGTACGTACCCAACGCCTTAAAGAGTCAAAGCAGTCAGGTCGCTGAGCGTGCCTACAGAGTCTAGAAGTAGCCATATCTCAAAACGATTTTGGAGATACAGCAATTTGAGTGTCAACTCTCCTTAAAATTGTACATTTTAAGTGCTGTTGATAATACTCTGTGAGTAGAGTAAAAGAGTGCACCAAAATGGAACACCATTAATTTAACCAATTTGGAAATATAGCAAATAAAAAAATGCCCCACTCCCCTTAAAAAATCAAAATTATCGAAAATCCCTGAACTGGGTAAAGATAACCCAGTGCCAAATTTCCTGTGGCTAGGTTGAATGGTGCGGCTACTCTGTGCAATCAAATGTTGGTGGCAGCAAAACATTCCCCTTACTTTAATGCTATGTACTCAGAGGGTTTTGGCTGAGGGCATAGGGTGAGTGGCAATTCAAAAGGAGGAGAGATTACAAAAAAAATTTGGCGTTCAATGGAAGTCTGTAATGACACATTAATAATAATTATCGGGCTACATGGTTCATTTTCTTTCATTTTGCGAGGATTTGTGATATTTCATCTGGATTCAAAGTTATTGCCCCGGTAGAATGTTTATTGGCCATAAGTTTACTTTTTCGGAAATCTTAGTTTTCGTTAGCGTCAGTATTAGTAGATAGAAGCTTTCCACCTTCAGTGGACAGATTTTTCCTTTTGGAACATTGATTATATTTTCAATACGACGCAGTTCTGCATGGCGTGGGGAGGGTTTCCGGCCCACGCCATGCCCTTATTTGGTCAAGTTTTTGGCACCCTGGGGCGAGGAGTGGAGGTAGACACGGGGCGACTAATACCCTTGTGCCTACCGCCCGCTAGCAGAACAAAGCAACGGTATACAGAATCAGTAGTCAACCAGTACTCGGAAAGGACGCGTCGAGCGTGGCAAATATCCCCCACACCGGCAAACTTTATCCTGCTGAATTATTACCGCCGGTGTGGGAGGTCGCTGCCTTTGAATTTTCCTCTTGAGATGCAAGCTTTGAATGACGTGAATAAGAAATAAACTACTGCTGCGCTGCTCTTTGTTCGTTTGTCTGGTCAAACTAACTGTTTGTGACTCTGCATACTTGAAGATTGTATGTGAACTGTTTTATTTGAATGATAAATAAAAGTAAAAAGTAACAAATCCAAGACTTGAATATATTTTACATTTATTTGGCACTTTTTTTTTTTTTTTTTTTTAAGTTTCACGTGTCTACCGATTGAGCAAACTGAGCTGTAATTTCCAGCCGCCACTTCTGAAGGCTGCCACGTTACAAACATGGCGGCCCAGACATGGGGCAACGTTACAAGTCGTAAAGGAAAGTTGGGGGTATACAATGAATATAGTGATTTTTCGAAAAATAATTTTCAGTACCAAAGTGGCACAAAAATTAAGTAACTTAAAGAAGATGAGAAAGTTGGAGAAATGAGTGATGTTGATAACATTTTGCTTGTTGTTGTTGTTGTAACAAGTAAATTTTTTCACAACACTTGAGCATGGATGGGGAAGAACCCACAAAACAAGTTTCGACAAGCAGGAAGCAAAATTCATAGCAGCAAAACATACCTCACTTGTCAAACAATCTCCTCCTAGAAGAAGGGGATAAAGGTTGAAAATAGAAAGGATGGGAGAAGTGAATGGAGGTATGGCATCCTGTGGCCCCTAGAGGTTTAGGGGTGATAGGGGGCAGGGGAGGGGTTGCCGTATTCCATTTAACTTCACATTTTCGAGCGCAAAATGTTTGTCCTTTTTTAACAAGTACAATACTTTTTATAATCCATTCACGGTATCTTCGATACTTTTGAAAAGAACCTTTGAAAAATCACCCTAGCCGTTAGCCACATGCATATAACATTACAAACAGCGGCGAGCGCGGATACAGTTATGCCGTTAGGTTGCCAGCACATAGAGAGGAAATAGTTCTAAAGTTTTAATGTAATTGTTAATTTATCACTTACAAATGGATTTCGAAAAGACTTGTATCTTATTATGCCAATTATTAATGACGTGATGCTAACGTACTTTGATTTCAATGTTTCTTGCATACTCACAA
>NQII01000163.1:864761-952712 GCA_002778355.1 Clitarchus hookeri
CTTGTGGAATATCCATTAATAATATATACATTACTTTTATGATGGGTACGTGCATGTACGAACACATGTACTCACAAACAGTGGAATGTAAACATTGCCATGTGACTGCCACATGGCAATGTTTGTTTACCCTTTGGCAGAAGGATACGAAATGGGCTGGAAAGTAGATCTTTAGCAGGGCTTCAGAAAATCTTGAAGTTACCGTGAATACATTATACATAATAACTACGCAGCCTACATTCAATAGTATTTAAATTAGGGAAGGTCATTGAAAAAACTATTGAAAGTAAAATGTGCTCAAACAACTGATAATGGTTTGTGGTTTGCACAAAATAAAAAACATTTTGTTTATACACACAAAGCTCGATTGAAGATATTACATTCATCAATTCTTGGATTAAAAATAATTAGGAGCCTCCACCTCTTCATTGCCCTAGGGTATAACTTGAAACCTTGCCTTGCCGACTTTGAATGCCAACATGCATGGATGCTCACACATGCGCACACACATCAATATACTGCACCTGAGGAGTACTCACCAAACAAAATTCCACAAAGACAACTAATGAGTTTTAAGGAATGGCATAAATAATGAAAACTTTAAGGTGATTGGAAGCTAATGAATGGACTTTACAAGAACAATTCTTTTTATTTAATCAATAGTTTCAATTTTTTAGCAATGTCTATATTATCCATAACCTTAGTTATCTAAGAGTATGCCTATTCACATAAAAAATTAATGTGTGTTACAGTAGTAATTATTACAATATTGATCTTGTGATCTAAGAAGTTTAAACCTTAGATTAATAACTGATAAAAGATGCAAATGAAATCAGAACATAACTTTCTTGAGCTTGAGAAACTTGCTTAACAAACACATCATCAGCTTTAGCAACGTCAGTACTAGAACCTCCAATATTTCGGAAAACAGGTCTTGAATGATATCTCCTCAAAAGGTGGATAGAAATACAACTAAATACCTTAACATCCACTAATATATTTTTTTTTTGCAAAACAAATTACATTGACGAGTTTGAGGAAGGACATAAAAGATAATGTTTCGTATTACGTGGTTTTAGCTGGACTTCGCCAATTACCAACATACTGATTTCACACTTACGATAAGAATGCAGAGACAAATGGGAAACCAGAGGTATCACCCGTAGAGCCTTTCTGAACAAACTTCTGGCATATCAATCTGGAAAAAAAAAAAAAAAAATTTTTTTTTTGACAAATATAATCTGACATTTGTTGCACAGTAATAACTTTGAGTAAACATCCACTATTACTATTTCAAACATGCCAGACAGGCTTTTCACAAAGTGAATACATACAAACTAAAGCAAAGTAAGTTTTTAAATCATTATCAACAGCTCAGACTGCACTGATATACAAGCTGTTCACGGTAAAGTGAGCACTTTTGAAATCAACCTTCGACATATGTGACTGCACCTACCTCCACATATTTTAACAGGCACACTGATTGGCATGTGCCTAGTAAAGTTGGTACAGACAGAGAGAAAGTAGTTCCGTGTCTCAACGTTTAATTAAAAAGTGTTAGGTAAACTTGTGTAAATTTTAAAATAAATTTGTTTTTTTTTTTAATACACAGGAGTGTAAAAATTATAAAATTCTATAAACATTTACTTTTATCATAATTGCACAGTTTAACTTGGCAGGCGCATGAATAAAGCGACAAGGCCCACGACAATGTTAATTTTACATATGGTGGAAAAATACACAATACGCGTAGAAGTAGATCTTAAGCAGGGCTTTCAAAAGTGCTCATTTTACAGTGAACAGCCTTTACCTTGAACGGCGAAAGTTCAATACAATCTACAAAGTGCTACAAATGCCAACTTAGTTTAGGATAATTGTAGCAATTGTGATTGAACTTTGTCAGGGAAATATTCAACATGCCATGAAGACACCACAGAAGGAGAAGACAGTGGCCAAGGAGTATACTGACGTGAATACGTACGTCTTTGATACAGGATTGCCACAAATCTGAAATTCTAAATTTCTCTAACTTTTCCAGAACAAAATAATATTTATCCACTCCATCAAATAAAATTTTGATATAGGCCTTCACGTAATACAGATGCAAGTTTTACTTCATTTCAACTTTAAATCATATGTACTAATTATACCTAAAACTAGCTAAAAGAAGTTGCTACAATACATGTTCATATAAAAAGGTCAACATATTGCAAGGTATATTCAAGAAACTTTTCAATAAAATCTTAAACAAAAACTCACTATCTATACCACACATAAAAATTAATGAACTATTACTATAACAATGTGATAAGAACACATTTCAATGACACTAACCTGTAGAATTTAAAACAGCCCAGGTTGGGGACAGCTAGCCCATCCCACCTGGCTGTTGATCATAACGATATACTGTGGCAAGTCCAGCAATTTGTTTTGTTTTAAGGCCCCCTGTGTATCACCAGGGGACCTGGTACCCATAACTGTTTCCTCTGCCTGCGGGGGGAAAGGAGAGCGATGGCTCCTGAAAACTTGGAGTTTTGAACTGCAGGGCTTCTTGAGAACCGCCACGAAGCCCAGCGTGCTTTGTGACGGTTTTGGATTTGTTCAAGTGGAAACTACGCCGAAAGATTGTTAATTGTCTGGAAAGTCGAGAAGGCACGGCCCGCGATAAACTTACATTAATAATAATAATAATAATAATAATAAAAGAAACTGGAATGTGTTTGTGTCTACAGGTTAGTATTTAAAATCATGTTGGCAGCAAGTAATAATTAATATATTGGAAACCTCTGTGTGTCCTATACCCAAATATTACAACGTGTTACCAACATAATATACTTAAAACCCTTTACAGGCAATGTCTTACATATCTTTTTCATCTCTTCTGCAGTTTGATAATGACTTGAGCACAATGCTATGCGCAACGATGACCTACATACCAGTATTGATCGACCTTGAGTGAAAATGAGTCATGTCCACATGGCCGACACTAGTGGCTTGACTTCGGTGTAGCTAGCATCATGTGAAGTGATGCATTTGACACTACCTACACACAATATTTTTACGTGAAATTACTGGTATTTACAATTCATCATTTAATCAATATATGCATCCTCCTTAAATAAAGAGGTGCAAAAATAGATGCACATTATCAGAATAAAAATTTCCATAATATTTTACTGTCTTCCCGGTTTTCCAGATGTGTGGCAACCCTGTGATATCATCCCGAACCATATGGTAAAATGACAGAACAGCGACGTAGCATGATCTTAAGATGGTGCTGCACGTGCGCAAACCTTGGGTGGACCCCGCCAGGAATCAAACATGGTTTGCCTTGGTGGGAGGACGCATGTAGTCTGACTTAAGGAAAGTGGATTTGACACTGGATGAGAAGGGAATGTGTACTGGAAGTGTTGAAGGGTTTGGTGAATAAGAAATGAGACAGAAAAAAAATGATATTTCAGATGGCGGACAACCTCAAGGTAGAGGGGGATGATATATAAAAATGAAGATACTAGCAGGTAGAGACAGGAAAGCATACAGAGATGATGCGTGAAAATCAGCTAATGGGCAGAACACTAAAAAATAATAACACTCAACATAATATTTTCCTTTTTGCAGGCAAGTATTTTTACTCATACGTGCTTAGGAGACAAACTTAAAGAGTTTCTGTAAAACATGATTGCTGCTACATGTAGGCTGCCAGACGTACAGTTTTAATAGGAAACATTCTGTTTTAGAGCATATTGGTCTGCATACTATCTTTGCCTTTCACAGAAAAAAAAATTAACTGCATAACTCAACAAAATATAAATGTAAAAGAGGTACTTTCAGGCAAATTATCACCATGGCATGTTTAAAAAAAGTATTTATAAATGCATGTAAAATATTTTAGGACCTGTACTTGCATTAGTTTCTAAGTTTGGTTCATTTAATGTGTCTGTTGTGCATATGTGTGATCTTTATTAATTTAGGATGTACAAAAAATGCAATGTCTCCGACATGAGTTCTGATTCTCCTTCCCTGATATCTGGTAACCCGAGCTACACCACACTAAAATATTTTTATTCTGTTAATCTTATCTCTAACGGAGAGCCACATCCTGCGACTTGCGACTTGCTTACACAACTACAACTCACATCCATGCTTTGCTTTCATGTGGGCATTTCTCTGCGTATGATTGAGTGGGCAAAACCCATTGCTGCTCAAAATTAAGATGAGGTACGAACAACCTACACTAGAAAAATGAATTACACATGCAAATTGAGAGTTTATTATAATTAAAATTGATTGCATAAAATACAAAATAAACACTCATAAAAAAAATGTTTATTTGAAACTTTGCTTTCTGAAATTTCAACGAAATACTGTTTAAACTTGCAAAATAATACAAATAATAATGAAAACAAACTTACACGCCAGTCAGGAACTGAAGAATTGTTGACACAGATGCTGTGAATGCCAAGAAATCTTTGGCATATTCTGCAACCATATTGTTTTAGTACATCTGGAATTAATAAAACATATTTCAGGCAACTGTGTTTTGGCACATATTGCCCAAAGAGCACAAAACCATGGCCAAAGTACAAATTACGGCAAACACAAAGCATTATTAAAGTGCTATTAAAAATAACTAAATTAAACAAAAATGTACCTATTTACATTCTTCAGGATACTGTTATTTGTGTGTGAATATGCATGGATGCGTCGCCATCACGCTGAATAGTAACTCTCGCGCCTTGCGGTGACGCCTATTACATACCCACAGCGAACCTACAGATCTGAAATAGACATCTATCCAGCCGGGAAGCTTTAACAAAGGTTACTATAAGACCTTAACTTTTTTATAATAAATACATTTTTTTTAGATTTAATTTATATATAAAAAAAATTTGATAAAATTCAGAAAAATTGTTTATACCACTTATATGTTTTATTTCACCTGCAAAATATTATTTTGGAATCTAAACAAGAGTGTATAAGCATATTTTTCATGTGGAATTCTTTGTTAAAATCATATATTTTAAAACATCTCCTCGGCTTCTACTCCAGCTACGCTTTTGTTCCTCATTTGTTAGAAATTTTTGTTCGCACTGATAATATAATGTTATAACTTTCCAAGAATAATTAATGTTAGGCAACTAATACTTTTCTTATACCTACAGTCAGCCTAGAGCATAATTAATAATTTACCACCAAAGATCCTTCATGAAACACTCAGAAGCACTCTACTACGATTAATGTATAGTTCACAAATTTGTACTGTAACAATTTCAGCATTCAAAGCTTGTTTACGTTTTAGTTTCATTTGAGCTGTATGTTTATTTATTACGTTTTGACATTACAAAAATGTAAACAAACAACCAACAAAACATGGCGAAAGTTGCGCTATCTTTTGCGAGTCGAAAGAACTACGCTTCACCAACAAAGCACCCACATTTTATTGTAACAGCGGGATCGAAAATCCACCAGCACGCGGCCAGCGCCATACCAGCAATCCACCATCTCATTGTAGCAGGGCCTTAAAAGCAATATATACATTGCCCAAGCTAACATTGGCGGTCATACTTAATTTGCAAGAATCAACTAGCCTAAAAAGCTACACGTAAATAAGTGTTCTAGATATTAATATAAACTAAAGTGGTTGTGCGCTTACATTACAAATGTAAAGAATCTAATGAAACATAACCTTGCAACAATAGTTTCAGTCACCTAGGAAACCTCAAATCACCAGTTTTATTAGCTAACCTAATCTACCTTTAATTTAATTTCCATAGTATATTTTTTTAACAAGAAAAAAAGGGAGACACCAATGTAAATGATTTTATTGTGAAAAGTAACACTTTCTATCCAATTTTAACAGTTTTCATATTTTCGTCATAATGGCAGTTAATTAATTTATTTATTTATTGCTAGGTCTTTAACCAGTTACAACCTGATTGACTGCATCAAGAAGAGAATTTTATATCATTAACATGTAAGATAATTCACATAAACGGTACATTAAAAACAATAAATAAATCACACATACAACACATTTAAACAATGTAATTAGGAATCAATAAGTTGCTACAATAACATGTAAACTATATCCCACTTACAACACTACTTGTAAGACAATGTCAACATTTAACAAATAAAATTGAGACTGCTATTAAAAAAAAAGGACAAAACTGTACACATATTCATATAAAAAAATTTATAGTAAAAACATAATATTAAAATGTATATTCATAACCATAGTTACCATCCCAGAGAGGCTCTACATTGAGTTCACTTAAAGAATAAAGTGGCCTATTTTAAAGTTTTTTTTCTGGAGAGTATTGCAAAATAATTTCATGTTCATTTGTCTTACTGCTTGAGGTAGTGAATTATAAAAGTTTAAGGCTACTATAGGATATGTCTTTCTAGTCGTACCAAGTCTAGACCTGGGAATGTTTAGTTCATTGACCTATTGAGTGTTGTGCTCGTGGACCACAGCCCTACTAAAATAATTTATGATATTTCCCTTCAGATGTACTAAAATATCAATATGCGAAAAAGAAGTCAAACGAGAGAAAAAACTGCATTCAGTAGTCTGTGGCTACTGACAGGGTATTTTCACCACTATTACGGCCTTTGTGTAGCAACGAAACATAGCAAGGCTCAGTTGAACCAATCTTGATTAGTGGTGAAACACAACACGACTTTAAACTCAAGTTTAAAACTAATTGAGTTTTGTTAATCTCGCTTACAGGAAAACTTTGTAACATTCCACGTCAAGGATTGACGAATGGAAGTTACAACTCTGTTAGCTCAATCGAAGAAACATGAAACTCTAAAAAGGCGCCAATGAAAATAAAGTAAAGTTCCGGTTTATTTGTCCTGTACTTTTATTTAGCAATCACATGAAATAGTTCACATACAATCAGATATGCAGAGTACAAACAGGTTTCACAGAAAAAACAGAAAAAAGTTGCAGCGCCGCAGTGGTTTATTGATTATTTCACGTCTTAAAACTTGGCTCGCCAAAAGAAAATACAGGTAGCGACCTCCCACACCGGCGGAGAAATAAATGAGCAGATTAAAGTTGCTGGTGTGGGGGCTATTTGCCACGCCCGACGCGGCCTCGGCGAGTGCTGGTTCTCTACTGCTGGTCCTTTACCATTCGAGCACTGAGAGTCTACTGCTCATTATCGAGTGCTGGTTATCGACTGCTGGCCGGCGATATGCATCCAAGGCTTTTGTCTCTCGTCGCTACCCCCACTCCTCACCTCAGGGTGCCACCAATCGTGACCAAATAAGGGCATGAAGTGTGTCGCCACGCCATATCTAACTGCGTAGCCCTCCGAACTGCGTCATTGGTAAAAGATAATCCAAACCTTCTAGAACATAAACTGTTGACGCAGTTCAGAAAGCTTCTATCACTACTAATGCTGACGCTAATAAAAACTACAATTTCTGAAACGGCAAACGGATGCCCGATAAACGAGCTTCCACTGCTTTAATGTCAAATCCCGATAATATTTTACAAAGCCCCGTTAAACGAAATAAAATGAACCGTGGCTAGAACCTTGATAATTCATAATATTACGTCATTACAACTTATCTTTGTTGGTGAAACCAGCCCTAAATTGAACAGCTACCTACACTATACCTGATGAGCACCTGTAAGTTATTCCTCCCATTTGGAATAATAGTCAATAAATATATTTTATTTTACCCTTAGACGTTAACTTCCGAGTGAGGTGGAATATAAAAACTGTGTTTATTACTTACATGTCAATATTTATATTAAAAGGTGGTTAAAGGATAAAAATGGTTAAAAGGAAAAAAGTAACTAGAGCCTTAAAAGTGCTCACTTTACCGTGAACGGCCTACACCACAACTTCCCCCCATGCTGGAAATCAGCACCACTTCCTAGTAATCATAACACCTCAATACAACAATTACACATCTCCATCTGCAAACATATATATATGATATGGTTCCACATATCTTGTTCACTTTTTTCATGTGACCTTAAAACACCAAAATGCCCCATTACCCCACTACCAACAAATTTATTTGGCCTGTTGTAATTGTATTTAATTAACTATGAAATTTTAAGTTAAAGACTAAAATAATTACATGTAAGCCTACATTTTATCAACAGTAATTTAAATAATTTCAACTGTAGTCCCATACAAAGAATAATATTTCAAAAATTCATTCCACATTAAAAACGAACGAGTCCACCCTGTTACTGCTACATAATGGCAGGAAGAATTATGGGTAAAACAATACACTGCAGTGCAGATGGCATGGCTGCCTCAAGAGGCCAAGAAGGCAGTATTTATTTACTGACTCACAAACCAACAGCAGTAATAATAATAATAACATGCAATTAGGCTACCGCCCAGTGGCGAGCTCTATCACCTTTCCCCTACCCGACCAAACTCCACTTCCATGCCCTTCCTGAACTTTGCAACNAGGCAAATTCCTCCTTCAACACATTCCACTCCCTCACAGACCTCACAAGTATAGACTGCCTACCCCATTTCATTCTCCTCCACACCCACTGAAGCTTCTCACTGTTGTTCCCTCTCCCTCTAAACACCCCCTTACTTAGCTGGCAGCGTAACCTTCCCCACCCTCCCTCTCCATCCTGACAAGCCTTTCAACTTTCCTCCTGTCCTTCAACAAACTCCACCCCATTTCTTACATCATCACTAATGGGATTTTCATGAAATTTTTGAAGTTAGTTGATGGCCTATAGTTCCCTTCGTCCTCATCATCCTACCCCTGTCTTCTCCACCTACCCATCACCCATCTTACTGCCGTTCTTTGCACCTTCTCTAACTCTCTCACCTCCACGTACGGGTCCCATACTGCTGCCGCATATTCTAACATAGGCCATATCATTGTGCCATATGCCTTCTCCTTCACCAGACCGCTGACTCCCTTCAGCACCCTTCCCAACATACCCAAAGCCCTTCTTCTCTTTGCAACCCCCCTCTTACCTGTTTTTTCTATCCAGTCTCCCTGCAATACCATCCCTAGATACTTATATTCTGCTGCTTCTTCTATCTCTTGCTCCTCCCTTCTCTACATGTCCCTGCTTATCACCTTCTTCCTTGTACTCAATACCTTAATTTTTCTTGCATTTATCTTAATTTTATTCTCCACGGTCCACAACCATATCCTGTCAATGTCCGCCTGCAAGTTTTCACCCTCTCCCACCACTGCATACAATACACAATCATCTGCAAACAATCTTATTTTTCCCCTAATCTCGAAACCCATGTCATTTACCAGTATGGTAAACAGCAGAGGGCCCAGCACGCATCCCTGCGGCACCTCTGACGTAACCTCTCCTTCCTCTGATATTGCCTCCCCCACTTTCACCCCCTGTCTTTGCCCCCTGAGGAAGTCCCCAATCCATTCCACTACCCATTTGTCTGGTATCAGCTCATCCACTTTCTTCATCAAAGTCCCATGGGGCACCTTATCAAATGTCTTCTCTAAATCAATGAAGCAGGCATCAACCTGCTTCCCCTCATCAATTGCCTGCACCAGATCCTCTTAACAGCCCAGCCAGCTGCATCTCACATGAGTGTCCTTTTCTGAAACCATGTTGTGACTCCTCCAACCAATTCCTCTTGTTCATAACATTCACCACATACTGAACCACCAGCCTCTCCATCACCTTTCCTGTACTCGATGTGAGACTCACTGGTCTGTAGCTGCCAGGCCTCCCCCTGCTTGTATATTGGGACCACCAACGCATCCTTCCAACCTCATGGAAACTTACCCTCTCCTAAGGATTTGCTAAACAACACCAAATATTTCACTAACTCTCTCCCACCAAACATAAGTGCTGTGTTCCCTATCCCATCTGGCCCCACTGCCTTACTGCTCTTCAACCCCCTGATTACCATTGCTATCTCCCACTCCCTCATCTTAAACTTACTAAACAACCCCCAATCCCTATTCCAATCCTCCTTTGCCTCAAACACTGACAAGTACTGACCTTGCAGCATCTCCAATTTTTCTTGGTCATTTGACGCAGTCCTGCCATCCCTACCTCTCCTCCCCTTACCTTTTTAACATACCTAAACCATTTCCCCCATTCCTTTCCTTTTCCTTCTTCCCTAAAAACTTATTCTTCGCCTGTTTGATCATCCTTTCAATCTCCCTTCCCATTTGTTTCATCAATGCCTTAGCTCTTGTCATCCCTTCATTTCTCCACTTGGCATGTAATTTTTTACATATCCTCTTCATTTTTTTAATCTCCTGTCCATAATATGGTGGATCTCCCCCAGACCGTAATCTTTTCTTTGGCACAAATTTCTCCAACATAACCTTTATTATTCTTCTAAATTCCTCCCATAATCCTTCCACACTTTCCTCCATTGACCACCTTTCAAACCTATCCCTCAGGAAAAATTCTGCCCCCTCCTTGTCTCCTCTCCCATACTGCCACACCAACCTATCTGCCGTTTGCTCTTCCCTCATTCTGCCAAGCCCAAGTTCCACAACAGGAATATCATGATCGCTTATGCCATCCAATACTATTGCACCAACAACAGCATTCCCAGGTCTGACCAACACCACATCCAGCACTGACCCAACACCTTCTTCATTCCACCTTGTAGGAGTTTCTACTACCTGGACCAAGCCTCTGTTGACTAACTGCGCTGCCATTCTCTGCCTGTCATTTAGTCTATGAACTCTCTCCTTGATTTCTCAATTGCCTGCCATCCCTGTCCGGGTGGCCTATACGCTGCCAGCAAAGTAATCCTCTTACTGCTGCTCCCACTTATTTTAATTTACATTACCTCAACATCTTCACTAATCCATTCTACAGACTCTTTCAGCACCTCCCTTACACACACCATTATTCCTCCTCCTCTCCCATCCCTTTCTCTTCTGAAGATGGTGAACTTATCCTGCCTACATTCAATGTCAAGCACTTCCTCATTCCGCCAAGTCTCCAGAGCTACCACTATATCCGTCCCATATCATTCAACCTTACGCCAGAAGCCCTCCAGCTTGCTGTGCACACTCCTACAGTTCACCACCATTAACTTTATACTAAGATGTTGCATTACCCTCTCTCTCCGCCCGTGTGGCCTCATCAGTGCTTACCTCTCCATTTTGCTCCACTTCTGTTACCTTGTCCCTCTCTGGTTGCTATTTAAACACTCGCTGCTCAACCCTGACCCTCTCCATACAGCCAGCTGCTTCTCTACCTAGCAAATCCCCTAGGATCCTCTTTCCCTACTATGTCAGGCATACCTGGTCCCTTCCTACACTTTCAAGCCTACCCATTACCTAATATCCATAAATGTATCCCCAAATCCCTGCATACTCTCTCATGAACCTCGCTCACTGCTACTGCCTTCGTGTGCGTTATTCCTTTTCTAACCAGCACACCACTAACTACTGTCCTAGCTCTTGGGAACTTCTCCTGTACTTTACTTA
Organism: Clitarchus hookeri; assembly: GCA_002778355.1. NCBI lineage: Eukaryota > Metazoa > Arthropoda > Insecta > Phasmatodea > Phasmatidae > Clitarchus > Clitarchus hookeri. The sequence goes on from NQII01000163.1 coordinate 876,204, forward strand.
GTAACCCCCTGAGGTCCCTCCGTACCTCTTGCCCCACCTCCTTTCGAGCCCAGTGATTTCCCCCACATTAATTAAAATCACCTTTGCCACCCTGCTACCTCTAATACTTTGACTCTTTCCTCCAAGTCCTTGATTTTTGCACCACCAAAAGTTGCTTTACATGTATTTTCTTTCCTAATTTCCCTTAACTCCACCCTCTTTACGATCTAGCTGCCTAGGAAAAACACCCCTGGTTCATTTCCTACAACCCTTTCCTGCTTTGTGTCCCTTCCACCCACCTGCCTTCCATTGTCTACTTCACCTCTTGCCTGATCTCTGCTACCAGTATCCTCCTGCACAACCCTTTTGATAATTATTGAGAATAGGGGCTTTTCTGCAAATAAAAGAAAAAAACTGTAAACGTTAAGAATAGCGGCTTTTTTGAAGGAGACATGGTAGACCCACAAAAGTTATATAAATGGCTTTTGCACACCTTACCCGTTTCATATATAGGATGGCGTAATAATATAAGCAGAACGTTATAAATAAAATAGTTAATATACGAGCAGTTCGACCGCGCTTTGTTTAAGTCGGACGCCATGATGTTTGGTGAAGTAATGATGTAATAACGTAAACAAATGCGCATCTCGCATCACCTTATTGGCTGTGGATGTGTAGATGTCACCGTATATTAGTTGCAGTTTAGATGCAAGACAGTGCGGTTTGTGGCGAGTGGTGTGTGAGTGTGTGTTGCGCACTTCTAAATCCGACCGTGCAAGGTTTGTAATTTAAGAATGGAGGGTGCAAGAACGAGTGCTTCTGTGCATGACAGTAGTCAGTCTATGTGGTGGGTGTTACTTGGACGTTTTAGTAGATAAAGGTGTTTTGTTGAGTGAGGTAAGGTGGAAGTCATACACGACAGTAGTTGAATTGGCCGAGGACAGTGGAATTGTACCCGCCGCCTACATAGGTGGGTTAATTCATATACTTCCGGTATGTTTTACTGTTACTTTAAAACCCTAGATTAGAATAAAATCGTAGGTTAGATTAAAACCCTATAATCCTAGGTTAAATTAATACCCAACTATCCTAGGTTAGATTAACACCCTACAATCATCGGTTAGAATAAAACAAAAAAATCATAAATTAGATTAAAATGCTACAATCCTCGGTTAGATTAAAAATGTAACATAGTGATTTGCTCATCATGGGGTTAGGTTAAGTGGGCACATATTATGAAATTGGATGGCAAATGTTAAATTGAAGTGTTTTTGTATTTGTTGTGGGTGTATTTTCTGTTAATTTTACCCAACAATTTCTCTGATCTTCATAGCCCTCAAGAATATTGTATTTGTGGTTTGTATTGGTAATACGTTAATGCCCCTAGAAAATTCGTGTTATGTGTAATTAGTAGGGTGGAAATATACCACTTTCCATGATTTTTTTCTTTTATTTTCAGAAAAGCCCCTATTCTGAATAATTACCCCTACCTGAAAAATTCCTAAAATGTCTGGAATCAATATGATGTCAGAACATAGCATGGGGTATTGTACTGTCTGCGTGGGTATACTATTTATATGCTATGAAAGTGCTGTTGTGAATGTAGCCTAAACTGAAATCATGGGAGTTTGCCAGCTGTAGCCTACGCTTAAACCCATAGACTGTAGATGAGGTAGACCAATTTTGCTGGCTACACACAACAAACCAGTCTCAGTGTCCCAACATTGAACTGCTTTTCTGCCAACACATCTAGCACAAATGCCATGGATTGAATTTGAGGTTAGAACACTAATTAGTAAACAAGTGCTTTGAGATGTATGTATATTTTCTCTAACCAATTCGTAATGCAATTTGATTAAATTCAAATAGGTAAAAGTACTTAATTTACATACAAGCGCTTGTCTTTTGAAAATTGAGATATAAACAAATGCGTTCATTTTTGTTGACCATGTGACTGTTGTGTTAGTTTTAGGGACATGTCAAAGTTGGGTACATGCGCAGGAGACGAATAATCTGTCTACCCTATCTTTAGCTTATGCTTAAACCAAGGGGGTTTGTGAGCTAATTATTCGATGCTACATGGAATGAAACCAGTCTACCCATACAATTACTACTCATTTTTAAAAACCCGACAAGTAATGTTTTTCCAACAAGCAAACCTGCATTTCTAAGCTACACATGAATACAACATAACCAAGTGGGAAACTGACCTGGTATGGGACAACGTAAATTATAAGTCTTCAAATACTCAGAAATTGAAGATTCAGCATTCCACACAACCGGTTCACCGTGAAGTATTGTTTACCTTCAACTTACATCCGTTCTCTGTCTAGTTATGAGAAGTTTACTGGTGTTTAAATACCGTATGGATATGAGACGTAAACAACCAATTTTCATATCACATGTAATGAACTGTCCACGGTACAGGGGCGTTCTTCAATCATTTCGAGAGGGAAAATATAACCGTGTGTCCATGGCAACTTAACTATAGATACACGTCAATACATGCATATTTCCTTGTTTTGTGGAAACACATAAGAACACGTAGACAGACGGCACACACTTGTGATGTGATTTTTTTAAGCAGTTATAATGGCCTGTGGAGCGCCCGCGGCCAACATCAACGATTTCAAACGAAACCCACAAAAAAGACAAAATAACCAAAAATCGCTAGTCCATTTAACTCACGAAAACGGTCAAAACGGCACAAACAGTTACCTGCGGAGGGCAACCTCCGTAACTACAGATTGGGTCGGCGCAGGGAGTTGGGAAGGGACTAATCTTGCTTCTTCCTAATCTCCCTGTAGGTCAGATGAAACCCAGTTTGGGTGGTAAAGGGCCCCTCACAGGGACTGAACTACCCCCGCTCTGAGCTTCGGCAATGATGAAAAACGGCGGCGGACGACACAAACACAAAATGACGCCGCTAATCCGACTTCAAGGTTCAAAAAACAGAACCGTCACAGACGGCGGCTACAGATGAACTTAGTGATGTGAGTCTACAGACTAAAGAAAAGGTAGATCGACCTCGTTGGCTGCGCACAAACAACCTGTCTCATAACATTGAACTACTTTTCTACCATTACGATTAGCAAAAACATTGTGTGTATTGGGTTTAAGGTCAGAACACTGTTTAGTAAAACAAGTGCTATGAAATATTTGTATACTTCCTCTAACCAATTTGGAGTGCAGTTTGATTAAATTCAAATCGGTAAAAGTACTTTATTTATGTAATAGTGCATATCATTAAAAAATTAATATACAAACAAACATGTTCAACTTTATTGACCATATGACTTTGAAGGTTGTGTTCCTTTGGGATAGGTCAATGTTGGGTACATGCGCAGACGTCGAATAAGCGGTCTACCTCATCTTTAGTCTAAGTGTGAGTTAGAAGTGAGTTGTGTTTTGTGTTTACTGTAGACCACTGGAAACAGGAACAGCGGAACATTAACGTTCAGGGTGAAAATTCATGCAGTCATCACTGGTCAGACTATAACTTTATGATGACCGATTCAAATTTTGGTTTTCGCGTTTTCGACGCCTTCATTGCCTTTAGAGCGCAGTTCCGTATCGTCAAAAATTAACGTTATAGAGGATAAAACGAAATGACGATTACATTGAATGTCCCAGTAAAACTTGAATGTTTTGTTTGTATACGTATATGATGGTCAAGAAACAGCGATTTTTGAGGCAGTACATTGATTGCAATAACTGTAATATCTTATCTGGACAGTCGTTGATCTGATGACAGGCTTCGGGGTCGAACAGTAAATACCTAATTGAGGCGTGAATCCAGCAACTCAAACAACGATTTACTTTTTCCAGTTATCTACTTCCTCTAACTAGGGTAGTTCAAGTTCCTGCGACCATCTTCGCTCGGAGAGTGTCAGGAACAGCCAAGCCATCCTCTCGGAAGAAAATCAAAACTTTTCCTTTTCTTTCAATGTCAAACTTGATATACTTTTCCATCAGACAATTTATACAGTTACACAAAAATTTTGTAGTAGTATTCTTTCTTTCTTAACAAATATATATAGTTTTTTATATTTTTAATTATATCATTTTCAGTTTGGCTTTAGAACAAACTCCTCAACAAATGATGCAACTTTCAAACAAACACTGACATGGTCGAGGTGACCCAGGGCTGGTTTAGTGTAGAATTGCCAGGCATCATAACCCAGTGGAGAGTTAATGATGTGGGGCGTTTGGTCGACGGCCCAGGGAGCCCTGGAGTCCTCAGTCAGTTTGCAGATGATGATATCACGTACTTACTGTTACACTATTTACACCTTATGACGAAACTGTAGGCCGTCTTGTATGCCTGAAATATATTAGAAATTGCGGGAGGCACTACAAATGGTGTAGTGCCCTACATGTCCCAGAGGACAATATTATGTCATTATTCTGAGTAGTGGCTTTTCTGGAGGAAATGTCCAAGACCAACAAAAGTAGCATTAATGGGTTCTGCACATCTTATCTTGTTAATATTCAGGAGGGCGTAATGTTAAAACAAGTAGAACATATTAAAATAAATAGTTAAAAGTACGAGCAGTTCGCCGCTTTGTTTACGTCAGACGCCATGATTTTTGGTGAAGTAATGCATTATTAACATGAACAAATGCGCATCGTGTCGTTACCTTATTGACTGTGGGGTCTGTACACGTCATCATAACGGAATTTTACGCGGAAGTTGAGATGCCATTAGTTGAAGTTAAGACGCGACACAGTGCAGATGTATGAGTTGTGACGTACGAATCCGATCGTGCGAAGGCTAGTGATTTAAGATTAGAAGGTGCAAGAACTAGTTCTTCTGTGCGTAATATTCGCCTATGTGGCAGGTGTTATTGGATTTTTTAGTAGGCTTGTGATTAAGATTGGAGGGTGCAAGAACGAGTGCTTGTGTGCGTAGTAATCGCCTATGTGGCTGGTGTTATTGGATTTTATAGTAGATCATGGTGTTTTGTGGATTGAGGTCAGATTCACGACAGTTGAATGGGTCGTGGACAGAGGAATTGTACCCACAGCCCACCTAGGTGAGTTGATTCATATTCTTTCAGTGTGTTTTATGGTTCCTTTAATTCCCTAAAATCCTAGATTAGGCCAAATTCGTAGGTTAGATTATCATTCTAAGATTCTATGTTAGTTTAAAATCCTAAAATCCGATGTTATTTTAAAACCCTACTATCGTAGGTTAGTTTAACACCCTACAATCCTAGGTTAGATTAACACCCTACAATCCTAGGTTAGTTTAAAACCCTACCAACCTAGGCTAGTTTAAAAATGTAAAATATTGATTCACCTATCGTGGGGTTAGGTTCAGTTAGCTTAGGTGGGCACATATTAGGAAATTAGTCGGACGTTAATGCCACTAGTATATTCGTGTACTGCATAATTAGTAGAGTGGAAATATACCACTTTTCGGTTTTTTTTATAATTTTTACAGAAAAGCTGCTACTCTGGATAATTACCCAATATTCAATGCACATTGAACTTTGTAAAGCTGTTTATTCACTGTGCTTGATTACATGTGAATAGTGAAAGAAAACGGACCCAGCACTCACGTCCTGCCCGTGACATTAGTGTCAAAATGAATGTGGTGTTATGCGGATACACTGTAGCGTAAATCTCTCTGGTGAGAGTGCGGGTGGTTCTCCTCTCGGTAATTTAAAGAAATAAAATAAATGTTCAGGTTAATTAATTAACTATTGCAGTCAACTGATAACAACCTAAATGATGGTACCGAGGGGGTTTGCGGAGCAGGCGACCAACGCCGCCGTTCTAGCGCGAGTGCTGAGACGAACTGGCAGAGTGACATCGGCTTCCATCACGAGTGACAAGAACCGATGTCAAACGCGGAATTGTAAAACATGACATGAACACTATGTAATATTATGGCATTGAGGAAAAATGGTTAAATTGAATGAAACACATTGGTGACACCCCCATTGATTAAGAAATGTATGTTAAGGTTGATGTTGTGATGTTGACAGGGAGTGTCACCGCACTAAATGACATGTTACACAGACGGAGGCATTTATAGGTAATCTCCCTGTTTGAAAATATAATTGCTCTTTTATAACTAAACATTAAATACACTATTACACTTTCTTGTGAAAAGTGTCTGCATTTCGCTTCCGGTGTCGTGTTTGAATTTCACTAGCTACAGCATTGCTAGATGGCTGTCTCCAGAAGTGATGGACGAGTCCGCCTGGGCAAAGGAGTGTGGAATGCCATGCTCGATTGCTGTTAACACAATAAAACACACCCCTGACTGTAGCTGTGAATGCGGTGATGGTGTTTAATGTATTTGAAAAATTGCTGCACACTACTGGATGACACTTTGGGGTATTTATCACTTCAGCTTCAGCCTACAATCCAGTTTGATGCCTCTTGGTGGTGTGTCACATCGTAGGTCGTTGTGTGAGCTGCTACGACTCAACGACCAATTACCGGTTGACCCAACAGCTGTGGCTTTGGGGTAAACACCGTTTCGGATTGCCTACCTATTTATTAAAAGAGTAACCTCTTGTAATAAATGGGTAGGGCAGTCTCTTGAGTTACATAATCCTTGTCGGCAAGAATGTGCAAATTCCGTTCTTGTCGACCTGCACTATGCACTTTTGGACTGATGTGTTTGGTGCGTCTCGGTGTAGCTGGTGCTGTTGTTGTGACTGCGGCGGTCAGAGGGCACAAGGAACTTGTGGACGCGTGATTCATATCCACACCTACAGTTTTACTGTAGACAAGTCTTACAGCCATGATAATGTCCACGTTCCTTGGACATAATAACCTTCCTTGAAGACACTTAAGTAAATAATTTAGCTTTTTTTGGCTATTTATACAGCCTGCGCACACATAATGTATCTAAGATGGCTCTCTTCCATCGCCCTACCATTATGATGGGTGGTCCAAATATTTATTAAATCAATTTCGAAATCAGACAAAATCTAAAGGTATGACCACTGTTATGTTTGAAGAGAGAGTCCCTGGGCTTACTTAAGGCAGCCCTCCTACTTTCTTAGCAAATCAAATAATATTTTCCTGATAAGNGGCAGCCCTCCTACTTTCTTAGCAAATCAAATAATATTTTCCTGATAAGGGGAATTTATATATAAACTGTTAAAAATTAATAATCTCATTGGCCTACAAATTAACATTATGCAAAGCCCTAGTTTGAAAAAAAAACCCAGAAACACAAACAATGTTTACATAATCATCGAAATTAAAACGTTCAATTTATTAACATTTCAGAAATTAAAAGATTATCCTTCAAAACAAAATTGATACATTTTATACCATCATTTTATATTCAAACAAACACTAAATTTCATACTTTCAGACGTAAACATTGCTACAGAACCATATTTACCAGTAGGAATGTCAGATTGAATGCAAACAATAAAATATTTTCTCATATACCATTATAGAATGCCGTCTATAAATAACTTGTTACTAATACAATATTTTTTTTAAATATCTTTATAGATCAAATGGCTAAGTGCATGTTTCACGGTTGCGAAACTTGGGAATCGATTTATCTTACCCACGAAATGTTTATAGAAAATACAGTATGCTATATATTAAACTCGACATCAGTGTAACTAGCAACGGCGATGTAAACGAGTTACCCTACTGCTACGCTCCAGGCGGGTGCCAAAAACATTTTGGATATTTTTGTAGCCAACCTGTACATCGCAAATTTATTAAACTGTCGCCTGCCTTCAAAGCCCGTTTTCTTTGGGTAACCGTCCATTCTCAGATAATGATGAGAAATTCTATGGTGTTACCGTGTTAGCAAGAAGTGGTTGGTGTTTTGTTTTTGTTTATAAAATGTTTTCAATGGGTGATGCGAGTGCTTCAAGTGGGAATGCTGGCAAGGAAGGGGAGGAATTACAAGAATTCTTGATGGTAGAGAAGCAAAAAGCCCAATTTAATGCTCAGGTTGGACATATAGTAGTATTTTTCAATTTGCTTGCGATTCTGTTAAAAAAGTTGCGGTTATGTATTTTGCAGTTGTTTTTGTACTGTTGTTAAGTATTTTCAGAAAAGTACTCGAAAAAAAAACTTATCGTGTTTCAGTTTCAAGTAGAGTACACGTCCCAAGTCGTTGGCCTGTCCCACTTACGTTTCCGAGTCCGTTGTCTTAAGGTATCCGTGTATTGTAGAACTGGCGACTTGGGATGAACTATAACCATTCTACAATACAAAGAAACCTACAGTCTTGCAACAAACTAAATAAAAAATAATCAGCTGTTGCAAATTACCAGTGTACGTTCTGTAATATACACATCCAATTTTTTATATTTTTACAGTGTTTCTCGATTCCAATTGGCTACATGGATTCACGGACATGTAAGAGTTGGGAGATGCCCAGCTTTCTGACGTGTATCTATAGGTTATCCGCATTCGCATGCGTGTCATTGTAGATTGTAACAGTGTGTGTTACGCGCCCGTTTCCGTGATCAGTATCCATGTGCATGTCATTGTAGAACGTGCCAAAAGACCCTGCTACAATGAGCCGGTCATCTGAGGTGCGGTGCAGTGCCAACTACTGCAATTCCGATCCCTCAGTTGCTATGTACTACAATGAAATGANCGGTCATCTGAGGTGCGGTGCAGTGCCAACTACTGCAATTCCGATCCCTCAGTTGCTATGTACTACAATGAAATGATGATGGTCAGCTAGCGAGGATAGTTCTTTTGGCACTTAATAGGTGGCAGAAATATTGCCAAGTATTTTTAATTGTTTACATTCTTTTCACGAATAATTATTGCCTGTTAATTGTTTACTTTCTTAAACACACAGTGTATTTCAATGCAAGTTTTGTTTGTAATATTTTCATATAGTTTAGAAATCAAGAAATTCAATTTTTTTTTTATTGGTTTCATGAAAGTTGAAGTTACAGTTAGCTACTGGCCTTTGCAGTGTGTGTGTAACTGCTTACACTAGCAAGTCTGATCGCAACAATCCAGATGTGTCTTAGTGACGTCAATCAAGGTGGTGCTAGAGATTACAAGTGTGACCAAAGTAAAGTGTGTAGGGGCGTGCGCAGCAGTAGCCTAAAATTAGCAGAAAGAACCATGGCACAGATTTTGGAAAGNAAAGTAAAGTGTGTAGGGGCGTGCGCAGCAGTAGCCTAAAATTAGCAGAAAGAACCATGGCACAGATTTTGGAAAGTGAAAAATAAGAGCAGTCATGTGTGACACTGATAAAATGCATTACCTAATGCAGACATTTTTCTACAACAACATCCTTAAAGAATTGGTGGCAGCCCTAGAGAGTTTGGACGGTAGCTAAGTTTTCCACAAGGTGCAACAACCAAACAAGTTATAAATATTGTTGATGAGGAAGTACAACGGATGAAAGTTTTCCTTCTTGCTTGTGCCATGTTTGTTGTCGTTCTGATAGTATCAAATGTTCATGTAATTACTGTATTATAGTGTTGTAAATGTGTTTCAGTTGCAGATTTTTCTGTGCCTGATAGCGACAAAATCGTCATTTACAAAAAAAAATTTATCTACAAATTTAAATATAGTGTTTACAATTTTTACGCGCATACATTTTCAGTACTATAACAAGTCTTAAAATGTTTTTTTTTANATTTAAATATAGTGTTTACAATTTTTACGCGCATACATTTTCAGTACTATAACAAGTCTTAAAATGTTTTTTTTTTTAAATTGTTTTGTATACTCTTAATTTTTTTACAAGTGACCTTTTTGTACTTGGTATTTTTTTACATATAAATATTAATCTTGTGCATTTTGAAACCTGCAATTTTTTTATATTCTAGATTCATGAGTTTAACGACTTCTGCTGGGAGAAGTGTGTAGACAAGCCCGGGAGCAAGCTCGACAGCCGCACGGAGACCTGCCTCAACAACTGTGTGGACCGTTTCATAGATGTGTCCCTCCTGATAACCAACAGATTTGCACATTTACTGCAGAAGAGCTCCATGTGATGCGTTCAGTTGTAAACTTAATAGAATTTCAAAATTTATATGTACTGTAAATTATTCCTTTAAAAATAAATCATGTTTTGGTAGCAGTGATTTGAGTTGAAGCTAATGGCGAGTTCTGTATCTCATTGACTGTTGTAAATTTGGGATCACAAGTCCATTTAGAGCTTTTGCTGAACAGAAATGTGAGTCATCTTACTCTTCAACAGCTGATTAACATAAACATTTACCCTAGCCAAAAATTATTGCTTGCATTACTGTGGACTGCTTCGCTACTGTTAATTTATTAAATTTCAATTTAAACACACTTGCTGTCCTTTAAGTCATGGCAGCTATCTGTATGTGCAGTTTTTCATATACGCTATCTACTGAAAGTGAAAAATGTTAATTTAAATAAAATAATTGCATTCTAAGAATCCAAAATAGGTTCCTTCTGCTACAGCATAAATACTAAAACCTTGTTCGTACTGTACCTGGTTCATATGGACACCTTGTCCATAAAGACAGATTTCCAGGAATTTGAAAAGCAGAAAAAAATTTAGCCATGAAAATCTATTGAAAAGCGGTTGCAAACTGCCACGTTTAAAAACAATATGGGTTGTATGGGCTATCCTCGTGCAATGCATCGCACTGTGAAAGCAGAAATTCATTACAATTTACTGTAGCTAGCATGCAGTGCTGTTCCTTACTGGGGCCCCCACTGGTGGCAGTTCTCTTTTTTACACTGTACTTGTCTGCCGTGATATGCGTGCACAGTACAGCACGCCCCGCGGCAGTTGCGCAAGACGATACATGCTGTAAACTGAAACAATAAACTGATACTGCAGATACATGCTGTAAACTGCAAAAAAAAAAAACCATGCCTTTTAGCCTCCTTTCTCATCCTCACATGTTCCACCCATCTTATCTCCATTAGAGCCACAATTTTTTTTTTACATGGATGGAAATACTGTTCTGGCCCAGCGGAGTTTACCACATTTTAATCGCAGCACTTTTACCAATTAAATTAATGGATCTTTTGTTTTTCTGTGATAATATGTTTATGGATGTAATTTGTTATTGATGCAACATTTTATTTAGTGTGTGTAATAGTATAAGGATTTTTTCTAATAATTTTTTGCATTTGTTAGGTATGTACACTGATGGAGTAGTTTTGAAGTGGTCTTCATGTTAATATATTATTATTTCATAAATGTAAACCATTAAATTTTTTTTTTGCAGGAAACGTAAACGAGCCATATTGTGGAGTATGTTAGGTCTATGTACTCTGTTGTGGTTCATTTTTCTTTTATTAATTTTGATTCTGTGATCTTTTCTGCACAACTGGGGTATCGTTCAGCTCAGGCCATGTTCCAATTTGCACGTTTTAACAAAATGGTCACATAACCATTTGCCTACAAAATCTATGACATATGTTTGTAATTTGCATTTTGTCAGCCACTATATTCATTTTGCTTTAGCAGGGTGTCCAGCAAACAAGGCAAAAAAAAAAAGTTCCCCGATTTTTTCAGGTTTTCAAGTAACAAAATTTCAAGAAAATGGAGATGGCAATACAATACATAATATGCCAATACTAAAGAATAGTTATTATTACAAAATATTGGTTATGATCTTACCACTACAGAGTTAATGTAGAATGTCATAATCTACAGAAACTGTTTTGCCACTATTGTTCTAGTGTCCTCTTGATTGGTATAGAACATGCATTAAATAACAAACTCCAACACTGCAAGCATAAATACTGCTTATTGATATCTCTTCACTCACTTCATGAATGGGCACTTTGTCCAGTTCATTATATTGAGTATTTTACACAGTAAATCAAAGCGCACAAATTCAAAAGACAAATAAATTTACACACAAAATATAAAAGGTGATTTAAATTCTGACAGTTGATGATGCAGGATATTTTTCAGCATTTGTTTGTCCATTAGAGCTGCTTCCTTGGCAGTTTTCAAGTGCCAATTGTTTTTGGGCTTCCAACTCTGCTAATGCTACAGATTGTCTTTGTTTTTCTTGTTTATGTTTTAGTTCATCCCCTTGATCTTTCCTTTTCCGCTCTACAGTGTCCTTTTAGTATGTAGGAGCATTTTGTGCAGCATGGATCATTTTGATATGTGGACTGTTAATATCACCTGCAGCAACCAAAGCATCAAAAACCCTACACTGTGCAACTAACGACTCGTGTCTCATATTTTCTACAAGGCATGCTTTATTAACAGAAAAGCCTCTTTCCAGTGAGGTATTTCCATCTGACTATTAGTACCAACTTTGTGAAATGAGAGAAATGTTTAAAACTTCTAACTCCTAATAGCTCAAACTAAAATTTGTCTAGTGTGACAAAATTTATTTTTTAAAATCTGCTAAAACATTTTTGGTTACATAGGGACCGTCCATGAAAATCTGTATACCTTTTCCTAAATTGCCTGCCAAAGATGTCTTAAATGAAAATTACAAATATTTTGGAATTGTGTGACCAAGAAATGCAGCATTGCAGTAACGTGTAGCAACGGCTTTCTTTTCCTTGTCCCATAATCTGATGAGAATATACATTTGTTGCAACCTACAACATGTTGACAGTCAACAACAGTAATTAAAAGTTCCTTTTGGAAGTTGGGTGCAAGACCTGACAATTGTAAATGCTAAATTTGTTTTTTGCAACTGCATTCCTGCTGCTATTTCACTGTCTGGAAACCTTGTTTTTTTTTAAAACAAGTGTACACTATTAGCAGCAAACCTAAGCGAAGGTATGTTGCAATACGACATGCAAACACCACAAATTTTTGGCTTTTGTTAACACTATTTTTGCTTACACATTTTTTGGTATCCTGAGAACTTTTAAATTGGGGTCTACAAAGCACATCAGAATTTTGTGACGAGTGGTTTGGACACGTTTAGATGAGGCTTGTTCACCGACTTGTGAATGACAAACTCCGCAGCAGGCACAGATAAAAAAAATATATATATATATCAAAGGAGCTTGAGGAATTCACTGTGTTATTTGCATGTTGATGGTTTTTTACCCTTCACGTGGCTCGAAAGAGCAGAACTTCTGTGTACCAACAAAATGTTAGGTCAAGTGCCCAAATAGGATTAAAAGCAGTTTTCTTGTATTGAGACAGTTTACTGCTGCCAGTAACTGCAGGGGGATACGGGTCGGTGACTCCTGTGTGAGGAAGGTGGTTGGACGTTNCGGTCATCTGAGGTGCGGTGCAGTGCCAACTACTGCAATTCCGATCCCTCAGTTGCTATGTACTACAATGAAATGCTGATGGTCAGCTAGCGAGGATAGTTCTTTTGGCACTTAACAGGTGGCAGAAATATTGCCAAGTATTTTTAATTGTTTACATTCTTTTCACGAATAATTATTGCCTGTTAATTGTTTACTTTCTTAAACACACAGTGTATTTCAATGCAAGTTTTGTTTGTAATATTTTCATATAGTTTAGAAATCAAGAAATTCAATTTTTTTTTTATTGGTTTCATGAAAGTTGAAGTTACAGTTAGCTACTGGCCTTTGCAGTGTGTGTGTAACTGCTTACACTAGCAAGTCTGATCGCAACAATCCAGATGTGTCTTAGTGACGTCAATCAAGGTGGTGCTAGAGATTACAAGTGTGACTAAAGTAAAGTGTGTAGGGGCGTGCGCAGCAGTAGCCTAAAATTAGCAGAAAGAACCATGGCACAGATTTTGGAAAGTGAAAAATAAGAGCAGTCATGTGTGACACTGATAAAATGCATTACCTAATGCAGACATTTTTCTACAACAACATCCTTAAAGAATTGGTGGCAGCCCTAGAGAGTTTGGACGGTAGCTAAGTTTTCCACAAGGTGCAACAACCAAACAAGTTATAAATATTGTTGATGAGGAAGTACAAGGGATGAAAGTTTTCCTTCTTGCTTGTGCCATGTTTGTTGTCGTTCTGATAGTATCAAATGTTCATGTAATTACTGTATTATAGTGTTGTAAATGTGTTTCAGTTGCAGATTTTTCTGTGCCTGATAGCGACAAAATCGTCATTTACAAAAAAAAATTTATCTACAAATTTAAATATAGTGTTTACAATTTTTACGCGCATACATTTTCAGTACTATAACAAGTCTTAAAATGTTTTTTTTTAAATTGTTTTGTATACTCTTAATTTTTTTACAAGTGACCTTTTTGTACTTGGTATTTTTTTTACATATAAATATTAATCTTGTGCATTTTGAAACGTGTAATTTTTTTATATTCTAGATTCACGAGTTTAACGACTTCTGCTGGGAGAAGTGTGTAGACAAGCCCGGGAGCAAGCTCGACAGTCGCACAGAGACCTGCCTCAACAACTGTGTGGACCGTTTCATAGATGTGTCCCTCCTGATAACCAACAGATTTGCACATTTACTGCAGAAGAGCTCCATGTGATGCGTTCAGTTGTAAACTTAATAGAATTTCAAAATTTATATGTACTGTAAATTATTCCTTTAAAAATAAAACATGTTTTGGTAGCAGTGATTTGAGTTGAAGCTAATGGCGAGTTCTGTATCTCATTGACTGTTGTAAATTTGGGATCACAAGTCCATTTAGAGCTTTTGCTGAACAGGAAATGCTGTGGTATTGCAACAGTAGTGTGAACATTATGCGAGTCATCTTACTCTTCAACAGCTGATTAACATAAACATTTGCCCTAGCCAAAAATTATTGCTTTCATTACTGTGGACCGCTTGGCTACAGTTAATTTATTAAATTTCAATTTAAACACACTTGCTGTCCTTTAAGTCATGGCAGCTATCTGTATGTGCAGTTTTTCATATACGCTATCTACTGAAAGTTAAAAATGCTAATTTAAATAAAATAATTGCATTCTCGTACAGCATAAATACTAAAACCTTGTTCATATGGACACCTTGTCGATAAAGACAGATTTCCAGGAATTTGAAAAGCAGTTGCAAGCTGCCACGTTTAAAAACAATATGGGTTGTATGGGCTATCCTCGTGCAATGCATCGCACTGTGAAAGCAGAAATTCATTGCAATTTACTGTAACTAGCATGCAGTGCTGTTCCTTACTGGGGCCCCCACTGGTGGCAGTTCTCTTTTTTACACTGTACTTGTCTGCCGTGATATGCGTGCACAGTACAGCACGCCCCGCGGCAGTTGCGCAAGCTGCTGTTGACACATACATGCTGTAAACTGCAAAAAAAAAAAAACCTGCCTTTTAGCCTCCTTTTTCATCCTCACATGTTCCACCCATCTTGTCTCCATTAGAGCCACAATTTTTTTTACATGGATGGAAATACTGTTCTGGCCCAGCGGAGTTTACCACATTTTAATCACAGCACTTTTACCAATTAAATTAATGGATCTTTTACTTTTCTGTGATAATATGTTTCAAGATGTAATTTGTTACTGATGCAACATTTTATTAGAGTGTGTAATAGCATAAGGATTTTTTCTAATAATTTTTTGCATTTGTTAGGTATATACACTGATGGAGTAGTTTTGAAGCGGTCTACATGTTAATATATTATTATTTCATAAATGTAAACCATTTAATTTTTTTTTTTTGCAGGAAACGTAAACGAGCCATATTGTGGAGTATGTTAGGTCTATGTACTCTGTTGTGGTTCATTTTTCTTTTGTTAATTTTGATTCTGTGATCTTTTCTGCACAACTGGGGTATCGTTCAGCTCAGACCGTGTTCCAATTGGCACGTTTTAGCAAAATGGTCTCATGACCATTTGCCCACAAAATCTAGGACATATTTTTGTAATTTACATTTTGTCAGCTTCGAAGCTGACAAATTACCAAATAGCCACTATGTTCATTTTGCTTTAGCAGGGTGTCCAGTAAACAAGGGAAAAAAAAAAGTTCGACCTTTTCAGGTTTTAAAGTAAAAAAATTTCAAGAAAATGGAGATGGCAATGCAATACATAATATGCCAATACTAATTAATAGTTATTATTACAAAATATTGGTTATGATCTTACCACTACAGAGTTAATGTAGAAGGACATAATCTACAGAAACTGTTTTGCCACTATTGTTCTAGTGTCCTCTTGATTGGTATAGAACATGCATTAAATAACAAACTCCAACACTGCAAGCATAAATACTGCTTATTGATATCTCTTCACTCACTTCATGAATGGGCACTTTGTCCAGTTCATTATATTGAGTATTTTACACAGTAAATCAAAGCGCACAAATTCAAAAGACAAATAAATTTACACACAAAATATAAAAGGTGATTTAAATTCTGACAGTTGATGATGCAGGATATTTTTCAGCATTTGTTTGTCCATTAGAGCTGCTTCCTTGGCAGTTTTCAAGTGCCAATTGTTTTTGGGCTTCCAACTCTGCTAATGCTACAGATTGTCTTTGTTTTTCTTGTTTATGTTTTAGTTCATCCCCTTGATCTTTCCTTTTCCGCTCTACAGTGTCCTTTTAGTATGTAGGAGCATTTTGTGCAGCATGGATCATTTTGATATGTGGACTGTTAATATCACCTGCAGCAACCAAAGCATCAAAAACCTTACACTGTGCAACTAACGACTCGTGTCTCCTATTTTCTACAAGGCATGCTTTATTAACAGAAAAGCCTCTTTTCAATGAGGTATTTCCATCTGACAATATTAGTACCAACTTTGTGAAATGAGAGAAACGTTTAAAACTTCTAACTCCTAATAGCTCAAACCAAAATTTGTCTAGTGTGACAAAATTAATTTTTTAAAATCTGCTAAAACATTTTTGGTTACATAGGGACCGTCCATGAAAATCTGTATACCTTTTCCTAAATTGCCTGCCAAAGATGTCTTAAATGAAAATTACAAATATTTTGCAATTGTGTGACCAAGAAATGCAGCATTGCAGTAACGTGTAGCAACAGCTTTCTTTTCCTTGTCCCAGAATCTGATGAGAATATACATTTGTTGCAACCTACAACATGTTGACAGTCAACAACAGTAATTAAAAGTTCCTTTTGGAAGTGGGGTGCAAGACCTGACAATTGTAAATGCTAAATTTGTCTTTTGCAACTGTATTCCTGCTGCTATTTCACTGTCTGGAAACCTTGTTTTTTTTTTAAACAAGCGTACACTATTAGCAGCAGACCTAAGCGAAGGTATGTTGCATTACGACATGCAAACACCACAAATTTTTGGCTTTTGTTAACACTGTTTTTGCTTACACATTTTTTTGGTATCCTGAGAACTTTTAAATTGGGGTCTACAAAACACATCACAATTTTGTGACGAGTGGTTTGGACACGTTTAGATGAGGTTTGTTCATCGACTTGTGAATGACAAACTCAGCAGCAGGCACAGATTTAAAAAGAAATTCCAAAGGAGCTTGAGGAATTCACTGTGTTATTTTCATGTTGATGTTGTTTACCCTTTGTGTGGCTCGAAAGAGCAGAACTTCTGTGTACCAACAAAATGTTAGGTCAAGTGCCCAAATAGGATTAAAAGCAGTTTTCTTGTATTTAGACAGTTTACTGCTGCCAGTAACTGCAGGGGGATACGGGTCGGTGACTCCTGTGTGAGGAAGGTGGTTGGACGTTTGAGGTGGTGTGGCAGTACCATGCTATAGTAACCAAGCCCTTCATCGCACTGTCTCTAGAAAGGGTGAATGATGTGTCTTGTATAGCCTCTCTCCACTCATGGCAACCCAGGGCTACCAGTGCCTCCCATTTTTGCAAATTGGGCTCCGCCGCCCATCTCCTTATGGGAACCAGTTTCCTCGTGGCTGGTAAGGGGTATCTGCCTATCTGCCGTGATGGCTTGGGCCGATAGTTGGTACCTAGGCCCGACCACTTGGCATTCAGGCCGTTGGGGCCCAAGACAGGAATTTCCTGTGTGAAGCAATTGTAATGTATGGTAAAGGACAAGTGTCCGATGACAGCTCACCGGCTGCGCTGCGGGTGGATGGGTGATAATGGTGGGCGGTGATGACAACTGGGAACTCTGGACCTGTGGGACCTACTGATTTTGATAATGACGGAAACAAACCGCCCGGGCAGAGTCGCACCACACACTGTCTGCCGGTGGGGCGGTAGGATATGAGTAAACCCACTAGTGCCATGGCAAATAAGTGGGAGCACGGGTCGATCGGGTTGACCCCACCAGAGGTTCTCTCTGGTGTTCCGATACATAGAGGTTGGACTCATGCTGGCAGTGGTTAACTCTGAATGCTGGAGGAGGTCGGGAGAGATTCCCCCTTTTGTTGAAGAGCCGGCTGGTGAGCAGGCACCTGCTCCGGTAGCGTCCTGGCAAGACAATTAGTGGTCCGGATAGTACTCCGGCCAGACCACACGCTTGGTAATCTGAGTACGAGGATCTCAGGCCTTGTGGAAGGGTGCTCTTGGTGGAGCTTGTGCATCAAGTCGGGGCCTCGGGCCTGGTTACCTCAGGTGAATAGCTGGGACACCTGCGTTGAGAGGGCGTGATCCCTCTTCCCTGCCGACTGGGCGGCCGTAGCGCGGTATGGCCGCAAGGCTAAGAGCGCTACGTAAAAATAACAAAAGTATGGCCGAAAGACTGTATGCTTGCTTATATCTGCCAGTAACTACAATCACAAGACCATTATTCACTGTACGCCTACAATCCACTTTTCTACTAGCCTAAAAAAAACCCCATAAAAAGGGTCCATAGGTAACAGTTTGCATGTCGCTGTATGGCAAAGAAAGATGCTACATATTGATGTGCGACACTGTATCTTGCATCTCCTTGGGGGGTTTCACATCTACGAGGATGGAAGTCACAATCGCCCTAGACTAAGCATACTAAGAATACGTGTTTATTCCCCAGAGGAATAGACATGGTGGCCCGTACTATCTCCTAGCTATCAGTTGAACTGAAACCGGCGGAAGTAAGCTATGGTACACCAGGTGAAGGGAGACCCGGGGCAAAACTAAACAAGAGCAGAAAAGGCTAGGTAGTTATTGTAACAGCTGCCCTTAACAAATCTATACTGTTGTCCAGAAGGGACTCTAGGTTCACTACCAAAGTGGTAGTGAGTGTAAAAGGGGGGTGGNTGCTTCACCCCTCCCCTCTGCGTCTCCATGACATGATGCCGGCCAGCTATGGCATCACCTGGGGGTGTTTCCACTTCGTGATCGTCTGAAAATGTTCCAGAAGACGACGACAAAAAATTGTATATAAGACTTGTGTTTTCCCCTGTTTTGGGAGACAGGCCAGTGACTTTATTGGGGAAGGAACTGCTGTTCCATGATTTTAAAAAGGGCGGTTGCTATGAAAATGGTAGCATATGTAGCCTTTATATAATAATAATAATTTTGTATAAATATATATGTAAGATTAACGTGATTTTATTCTATATAAAAGAATTAAATTACACGTACATTCAACATAGTAAAGAAACAAAGAAGTCATAAGATAAACATGTGATAACAACATTGACAAATGAAGGGAAGGTTGCAACGAGGTTGCAGAGCGTCTATGGAGCGTGTAGCCAACCTTTACACCTCCCCCCTTGAAGTCTGTTGCCGCAGAGAACAAGGAAGCAGTTTTCCGCAATGGAAGAAATTGGAAATCTTTTTCTTTCCACAAGCAACTTCATAGAATGTCGGCGAGATCTGCTTGATGATTGGATAGGGTTCGATCCGAACTGGATCGAACTTATTACGATTCAGCCTATTTCCATTTTTGATATAGACTAAATCGCCAACATTGAAGGTGTGCCGTCGTCGATTCTTATCTACACGTTTCTTATTTATTTGAAAACTCTTCATAGAATTCCGGAGAGCTATTTTGCGGTCTTCTTGAAGGGGCGATATCGTGGACTTCTTTCCCAGTAGTAAGTATGATGGTGCAAAGTGTGTGGAGCTATGAATGGTATCATTGTACTTGTTGACAATCTCCTGTGCCAGGGTTGGCCAGGCTTTATGGTTATCGTTGTTAATTTTACACCGGAGGCGATTTACTAATGTTTGTTGTAATCGCTCATTAAGCCCGTTTGATTCGGGATGATCAGTGCACGTAAAGACAATTTGTATTCCTGTTTTTTCTAAATAGTTCTTGAAGTCAGTAGAATTGATGCCAGTATATTGATCTGCTATTAGGATTGAGATAGTANTTATTCCTGTTTTTTCTAAATAGTTCTTGAAGTCATTAGAATTGATGCCCGTATATTGATCTGCTATTAGGATTGCGATAGTATTTTGTTAGGCGATTGGATTAATCAAATTTATAAAATCTTGGGCGTTCTGACCCTTTGTAGTGGAGATCCACGCATATCTGGTGAAATGATCCACCAGGATATGCATGTATCGTTTGGTGGATCGGTTTCCAGCAAAGCCTCCGACACTATCGAGTGACATTATTTGAAAAGGCTCTGTAGCAGGGCCTAGTTGTGAGAGTAGACCGATAGCACGACTACGACGAACTTTGTTTTCAATACAAATCTTACAGTTTTTATAAAAGGTATGTATAGCTTTGTCCAGACCCTTGAAGTAATAATGTGGTCTGATGGTTGCAATCATCTGTGCTGGACCGATGTGACCATAATGTTTATGAACAAGTTCAATTATTTCATTTCCTAACGTGGGAGAAACAACAATTCTTAATTTTTCTCTTAATTTCTTGAGTATGATCCTTTGTTTATACTCTATCTGCTTAGCTGCTTTAAACTCAGAAAGATGATCTGTTTGGTCTTTTATTATAGTAGATATATCTATTAAATTTACAACTTGGATCGCATCTTTATTTTCCAAGTATTCAAGGGGATTTCTTGAAAGGAGATCAGCCAGAATATTTTCTTTTCCCTTTTTATATATAATATTAAAGTCAAATTGAGATAAATAAAGAATTAGGTCTCCAAGGATTGCATTAGTTCTGGCTTTTGTCTTTAAATTCTCTAACGGTTTGTGATCACTGCAGACCGTAAAGTGACGTCCAATTAAGTAGTACTGCCAAAACTTTATTGCATCCTTGATAGCCTTGCATTCGAGATGAATAATGTCTAAACGATTTTCTCTATTTGAGAGCTTGCGAGAGAAATACGCATCAGGATGTACTATTCCGTCTTCTTGGGGTTGTTTGAGTGTTGCACCGATACCTTTGTAGCTGGCATCTGTCTCTATGAAGACGGGTTTTTCAATATCGTAGATAGCCAGGATCGGTTTAGAGCATAAANTCAATATCGTAGATAGCCAGGATCGGTTTAGTGTATAAATAATCCTTAATCATCTTGAAGGTCTGTTCACAGTCATCAAACCATTCAAATTTGACATCTTTCCTCAGTAGTTGATGTAGTGGTTCTAGTTTCCGCGTACTATTTTCTATATACAGTAGAATCCCGATAATTCGTATTGTCAAGGGACTGAATGTTAAATATAAATTATCGAGATATTCAAATTAGCGGGATTACCAATAATCGGGAGCAAAAATTAAAAAATACATAATAACGAGATTAATGCAAATTTGCATTAATATGTAATGATAAATGCATGGCTACATATTATGTATACATATGTATATATAAATAAATAATTACGTCAATAACAAACACACTAAAAATTTACGTTTAAAAAAAATCTGTAATTTTCTTTTGGTGCAAGCCTTGCAGACGAGTATTGTCGATGGCTTTATCAAGCATGTTCAAAGCAGAAAATATTTCATTACCAACGTCTGATTTCGCTAAGAAATGGCGCACGTTGTTGATGTATTGTTTAGCCACTTTAGGTGTAATTGTCGGCAGATCATCTTCGTCATCACCTTCACCATCAATGTCCTGGGATGGAGCCACAATTTCGTCATCAGTTAGGATCCTCGCTACCACTAGGCCATTGTCAAAATGGATGAAATTTTTAAACGTTATAGAATTTTCTTCATTTTGAGGAAGACGATTCCAATTCACAGGGCATTCTAAGTCTTGTTCAGTAACTGCTGATGAATGTTCCACCTTCGAGAATCCACAAGCACGAAAACAGTTTTTTTGTTGTGCTTTTGCTAACACTTTGCCACGCCTTGTGAGCAATGTTCATGGCTGAAAATAAGGTGATTTTATGATCCTTCCCATCCTCGATGCTGTCAAGGAGTTGCATCACTACTTCCTTGCGGTAAAAGGTTT
Organism: Clitarchus hookeri; assembly: GCA_002778355.1. Lineage (NCBI taxonomy): Eukaryota > Metazoa > Arthropoda > Insecta > Phasmatodea > Phasmatidae > Clitarchus > Clitarchus hookeri. Next base: position 898,213 of record NQII01000163.1, read on the forward strand.
TGAACGTTTTAATTATGCCCTGGTCTAGAGGCTGCAGCTTAGAAGTAGTGTTGGCAGGCAAAAACACAACATTAACATGACTGAGCGGTGGGGTATTGTTGTGGGCCGTACAATTATCCATGAAAAGTAGAATTTTTCGCTGCCTTTTCTCCATATCAGCATTCACTGATCGTATCCATGCTTTTTTGTTTGCACGATAGGTCATCGGAAAAGTTTTTATGTTTTTAAAACATCTTGGTTTGGCTGATTTGCCTATCATGAGCAGTCTCAATTTCTCAGCTCCGTCCATGTTGGCGACCAACAATATGGTTACACGTTCTTTACTATTTTTTCCGCCATGACACTTTTCTTCCTTAAAACACAATGATCGGTCGGGGAGACACTTATAAAACTTTTGCTTTTTCTCTTAAAATGTTTCCTCCAACTGGTACATTCAAATTCTGTGCTTGCGTAAACCACTTTTTAAAATTCTCTTCTAGTTGTCGATACTCACCATTCTTAAAGCGCTCTACTTTGCTGTCCGATGTCTGGGAGGCGATTTTGTCCTTGTTCTTCAGAATTGATGTTATTGTGGAAGGAGGAACGTTATAACGTTTGGACACGTCAATTTGTTTATCACCACCGGCCACGGCGTTAATGATTTCTTTTTTTTTCTCTAATGGAAATACACTTATTAGCTCTTTTCGGAGGCATGGCTAAAACAGAACTGAATAACTTTTCACTCGCTCTGCTCCTTCCTACCCTCTCATAACCCTAGGCCGGACAGCAAGGCGCCTCTTAGTTCTGAGAATCACAGACATATCCCATCACAGCCTACTCGGCGTCATTACCTGCCCTTCAAACCCTCCTATGTCCCTCAGTACCCATCCGGTCTCTTTTACCCTGCCCGAATTGCATAAATCTGGTGCTGGTGTACAGTCTGGGGTTAAAAACATTACGAGTTAACAAGATTTTAAAGTTGGAAATAAGAATTATAAGACGTTCTAATTGAGCTTGAGCACCAAAATAAATACAAATTATCGAGGGGACCGAAATACATTGTTTTTTTTTTTTTTTTACGAATTAAAGGGATTTTCTCAAGGGACCAGCAAATTTGCACGAATAATCGGGATGCGAAATATCGGGATTTCACTGTATCTCAAGTAGAAGTTTATAGAACCCAGAATACTCCGCACACCACTCTTATCAGAAGGTCTTTGAAGATTTTGTATAGAGACTAAATTTCCTTGGGCTGGAGAAACTGTGTTCTTCGAAATAGTGTGTCCAAGGTACGTGACTGATTTGGCTGCGAACAAACATTTAACTAGTTTTAATTGGAAGCCTTCAGAGTAGATAACATGTAAAATTTTTATAATATGATGGAGATGGTCCTCCCAGGTTCGGGAGAAAATCAAGATATCATTGATGTAATTGATGGCGAACTCATCCAAATTATTTCTTCGGGCTATATTTGACAATATCCTCTGGAATGTGGCTGGAGCGTTCTTTAAANGCTATATTTGACAATATCCTCTGGAATGTGGCTGGAGCGTTCTTTAAACCAAAGAGAAGCACTTTAATCATGAACTTGAGAACACCCAATGCTGTGGTTTTGGGGGAAGGTGATTGACACTGTTCTCTAAAGGTACAATTTCCTAATAAATCAATACAGGGCGATTGGAGTTCAAAAAACAATCTAGTTTTATTATTCCTTGACAAGTTATAATTCACTCACGAGCTCTAGAGACAACTCCTTCCCGTTTATACAAAGGGGGGGGGGGGTGTAGGGGGGTAGTACTCTTCACACACGCTGGATGACTGTACTTATCTGTCCTGTTGTGCTGGTAGCTGGTCCTGCAGTTGAGGTCTGGTGAGCGGGAACTGGCAGGACTCTGCGTCTGATGACGGCCGGCTGCCGTGGTCGTCTCCTCGCGGACTCGTTCCGCCCTCCTCGGTTCCCGTCGGCGTTGTGCATGGGTTTTCTCGGATGCTTCCCGCCTTACATCCCGTTTGTCGGCCTCTGTCATTGGTCTGTTGCACGCGGCTGGCTTCTCCTTGAGCGGACGCCCTTCGGTCGGGCTCGTCCCTCGCTCCCGTTCTCGATGTAGGGCAGTAACGGCTTGTTCCTTGCCCTACCACGTCCCGGCTGGACATTCCCACTAGCTCGACGTGGCCTTCCGGCGAAGCTCACCACTCGATCCTCCCCTCCTCGGTGCGTTGCAACTGCTTGGACTGACTGGCTTCTGCGGTAAACTGGCTGGTTGACTCGCGTCCGGATCTGGCGGACCCCTTAATGTAGTGACCGCCTATCTGCGCATCCCGGGGTGGCAGTACCGTACTCCCGTGTCACTTTCGGCTCGTTACTGCGGCTGATTGATTCCCTGCTGGATTGGTTTATGTTTCCCACTGACTGCTCGTGGCAAACTCCCGTCGTCCGGCTCCGAACACCGGACGTCTCGCGGACGGACCTCCGACCAACTGTGTCGTGTCTCTGTTCGCGTTTCACTGACTTCCTACTGACTCCTCCCGACTGACTGATCTCGTTCCGCCCTCCGGACTGACTGCTCCCGTTCCGCCCTCCGGACTGACTGCCACGTTTTCTCTGACTCTTCCCATCGCACGTCCCGTTTGACGGCCTCCGACTGAGGTCGACGTCGTGATGCATTCTCGATCCTCGACTGACTCCGACTGACTGATGCGTCTCACTGCTAGCGCCTGACTGAACTCTCCCTTCCTCTCTCTCGTCGTTTTTGTAGGCCCCCATCGCCATATTGAACTCGTGTTATTTCTGCAGGTGGCCGGCCGATGGCCGCGTCCCCTCTGGGTTATAAAACAACGTGTGCGGCCCTCCGGCGCGCGTGGGTCCGGTGTTGCCCCTCGATCCTGGTTTACAAGTTTAAGCACTTCGTCCTGTGCATGCGGAAATATTTGGGTGGCCTCTTGGCTTGGCGTACGTGTGGTTCGCCTGCCTTGCCGCTATTCTCTCCGCACGCTCGCCCCAAAAGCTCTCAGGGTTTTATTGCGGTGAAGCCCGGGGTCGTGGGACCTCGGCGTATCTTGGGGCGGCTGCCCAGTGTAGCTGTGTTCGTGCCCTGGTGGCTTCCGTTGCCTCCGGATGCCGCCTGCACGTGCAGAAAACTTGGGTGGCCCGTCTTTGCAGCTGTGAGGCGCGGGATCCTTTATTTGGACACGTTCTCCACCCTTAATATTTATTGGGGGTAGACCGCCGGCAGGCTTCGCTAGCGCGTGTGTTCTGACGGCCAAAAATGCCTGGACGCGGGGAGCGTCAAACTTTCCATACTTAGTGATAAAAGAAATTTTTTGTCAACCTTGTACTTTAAGTGTGATGCACCAAAAGGCACAATTAGTATCTAATACTGTAAAATATTCACAATTTACAATTTTGTCAATCACATCTTGAATTGTAGGGAAAGGAAAACATTCTGGAACTACCAACTTGTTTAATTTTTGGAAGTCAATGCATANGACCGCCGGCAGGCTTCGCTAGCGCGTGTGTTCTGACGGCCAAAAATGCCTGGACGCGGGGAGCGTCAAACTTTCCATACTTAGTGATAAAAGAAATTTTTTGTCAACCTTGTACTTTAAGTGTGATGCACCAAAAGGCACAATTAGTATCTAATACTGTAAAATATTCACAATTTACAATTTTGTCGATCACATCTTGAATTGTAGGGAAAGGAAAACATTCTGGAACTACCAACTTGTTTAATTTTTGGAAGTCAATGCATAGGCGTGATTTTCTTCCTTCGTCTCTCTTATATGCTAACATTACAGGAGACACAAGTGGAGAATCAGATTCTTCGATGATCCCAGCTTGTAGTAATTTCTTAATCTGAGTTCTGATTTCTGTGTCGTCAGGGATTGAACATTTGTGTGGGCGAGAGGTGACGTATTCGTCCCTAAGACGTTTTATTACAGCTTCTTGTGATCGCACTTTGCCTATATCAAATTTATCTTTTGCAAACAAATGCCTATATTTTTCAATTATTCAATTATGCCCGTAAATTATTAACTCGTGTGCGTTCCAGGGCATATGGGCATCCCTGGCAATGAAGCAGCGGATATAGTGGCTAATGAGGCGTGCAGCCGTCCACCCTGCGATCGTGTCACTATGTGCGATGTGCTGAATGCAGTCTGTGGCCTTGTCTGGCAAGCTTGGCAGCGAGAGTGGATCTCTCCCACTGTCCCAACAAGTTACGAGCCATCTATGACTTGCCCGTATGTTTCATGCACCTGCAGGGATGACGACTTGCTTTCTCACCTTGGCATCGAGCACACGTTATCTGACACACGAATATAAATAACATCCTCTGGTGGAGTGTCACAGGTATGACCTGCTCGTCTGACTGTTCCTGGCAACATAAGGATCTTTTTAATGTTGTAATTTTTTTTGTTCTTATGTTGTTGCTCCTCTGGAGTATTTGTTCCTGTTTTGTTCATTTGTTTTGCGACTCCTTTTGCTTCCTGTGGAGGTTTTAAATCGGTTTTTACCTAACTTTCCTTTTTGCCTCCTCTGCAGGTTTGTAATGTGGTTTTAACTTAACATTCCAGTGAGCGCTAATGACCCCGCCATCGAGCGCCCCCACAATCTCACTCACTAGCAAAAAAACAAACAATATCCAAGTCAGCTTAAAAATAATACTCAACTTCCCCTCGCTGTAAAAAAAAATGTTTAAAAATATTGTGTGGCGTGTAAGTTTGCCAAGTTTCAAGGCCATTTTCAATGGCTTCTTGTGGAAAATCTGAAGATTTGTTATTGAAATATTAATTTATTTCACTACAGATACATCTGAATAAACTGACATGCTTTTGTCACCACGTAATGAACAAGCACCGAACCTGAATGCTTGTAACTCGTGGCAGCCGCCAAGTGGAATCTGAAGGTTCAAATTAGAGGATGTGGTTTTGAAGTATTTACTAAATGTTATAAATAAACAAATCCTAAAAAAAAAACATTTATTTGCATCTGTCTCCAAAATTACAATTTTATATTGAAATATTATTAACCACTTAAAAATGTAGGTATTTGCGAAATAAAACAAAAAATCTTGTCTCACAAAATGATAAAAACATTGGGTGGCGCAAGGTTTTACAAAGCATTATCAGTCCATGTTCAATCTATCTATCGTGAAAATTACATATATTTTTAATTAAATATAGACTTTAATGGCTGAACTACTTTAGGGGAGGAACGCATCTGAGAGGCATATTGTCTTCCAAAATGTTAAAAACATCAAATGGTGCAAGATTTTACAAAGCATAATAAATAATAAGCCCATGTTCAATCTTCTCTGGCATAAAATGAACATGATTTTTGCATGGAATACTAATTTAATTCAGTGTGTAATATAGCGTTGGTGTGACTTTCACACTATATTTATTATAATGCCGCACAGTTGGGCGCCATGTTGTAATGTTACGTCCTCGTTAAAATATATTAAAAATAATGCAGCCTCAAAGGTTAGGCGCCATCTTGTAACTTACTGCCGACTGTTTACTTGCCTAGGCTTGCTGAGGGTAGAAACACGAGACTCAGTTAATTGAACATTATTAATTAAGAATGAAGAAGTTCCAAATTAGTTTGTTATGTACTTTGTTTATTTAACTATTTATTTAACACTCAGCACCACAGTTCACAGAAGAAGTCCAAATTGCAGAGTACGAACCTTACAGATAAATATAAAAGTACAAAAAACAGCGCCACAGTGGTTTCCGTTTATTAACGTCTCATGAATATTAGCCCGAATAAAGAATATCTGCTGCTACCTCCCACACCGGCTGAGAAATGAAATAATACAGTCTAGTGGCCGATGTGGGGGTTCACGTCACACCTGATGCGATCTACGCTATCATTGTACTACGACAACTCTCTCTGACGACTAAAGAAGACGACCGCTTCTAACGGCCCTCGCCGCAGACTGCCCCTCCTAAGAAGACTCTCAACGACTAAGAAGACCCTGTAAGGGCGCCAGCTAGACGCCTATATCCTACTGCCTATCCCCCCTCTCCTGTGATAACGGCCTGGCCACGTACGCTCTCCCTCGTTATCTAACTGCTCCGTACGAACTACTCCTGCGATAAGCGCCCGGCATCCGGCATCTGCCAGCAGCGTCATCTAAAACTGCACGTGTCCCGCGCTCAACACAACGTTATCATAACTGACTGCTCCGTATGAACTAATTCTGCGCCGTCAACATTAACAAACTTCGCCGTCCACAAAAACTTGTTGACATATTAAAACTGCGCCGAAGGAACTAAAACTGTTGATGTCGCCTGATCCACAGAAACTAACTAATCTACTTTATGCTGACGCTTTCAAAACTCCCAAGTTCGAAACAAAAACTGTAACCAGGACTCTTGATAAAAACGTAACCCGCAGACGTCCGCCCCTTAACCTACAAATGCACACGTCTGTCTGATAAACACGGGGAACGAGCCACCACGGCTTTAAACTTGAAACACGATAAAAATATTACTAAGCTGTCCCAAAGCTTCACAAACACGAAAGAATTTTACACTCGAGTCCCGAAAAATTCAGAATATTGCGTCATTANTCCCAAAGCTTCACAAACACGAAAGAATTTTACACTCGAGTCCCGAAAAATTCAGAATATTGCGTCATTACAAGTGGTTAAAAATACTGTGGGGTGACCAAGCGCAGAGACAATGATCAATGGTTTCTTGCGAGAAAATCAGAGGATTTGTATAGGCACACGTCTTCTGAATAAACTGAAGGGCATACACAGAAGACGTGTGCCTATACAAATCTGAATAAACTGGAAGGGCATATACAAAAGGATATGCGAACAGAAGAAGAATCAACAAAGGATTTCCAAAAGTGCTCAACAATATTGCAAGTCCATATTAGGGGGTTGTCAAAAGTAGTTCTTAAAATCAGAACAAAAAAACTAAGCATACGTTATCAAACAGTTCTAAGAAAACAAGAGAGATCTTAAGTAGTAATAACACAAGCTAAGTGCAAAGAAAAGGCAGCGAGAGCACAATGGCAGGATAAACATGTGATGGTAGTCGTGCACGGAAACACTAGGCCCCCTGAAGGTGGGCGGAGAGGCGGGAGTCAGTGAGTATTGGCTAGCACTGGCAACCTAGGAGAGGGTGGTTTCTACTTTTAAATATGCGGTATGTCCAGTACAGTGTTCAACAAGAGAAATGCAATGTGTAGCAACCAAAAAAAAGGCAACAAATGTATTCTTTGGCAGATTACCCTCAAACTTCCAACTTTTTAACCCATATTTTTTACGGTTCCTCAAAGATATGCTGTTATAGAAAGATGGGTACAATAATTGGGGTCAAAATAGAGAAATTCTACTGCAGTTAAATACAATTAATTCAATGAATTTTTTTTTAAGTATAACATTAATGTAATTTACTGTACGCTGTATTACATGTATGCTTAGTTTTGCACATTCTTAACATTCAATACATACAATTTAAAATTAAATCAGATACAAAATAAGTATGTAATACTATCACATTTAACTGAAGACAAGGAAGGTACAGTAGTAAGCACGAATAAAAGCAAGTGTTCAGCAGATCAATCCATGTCAGGAAATGTTCCAGGCATAATATTCCAGGTTCTTCACGGCAGACTGCCCTCCAATGGCAGCTTGTACCTCAACTGAGGTAAAGTCTGAAACACATAGTGCAAATAAGAGGGTTTCTGTAATTATCATAAGATTCTCACACAGTAAATGATCACTAACAAGTTCCCTTGAAATATTTCTGAACAAATGATTTGGTAGACTTACAAATTGACTTTTCAAAATCACTGACTACCATGTTCACAAAACTGCTCCAGTTTCAGGGTTTTCTATAAACAAAATTAAATATCATGGCTAAGCATTAAACTGGAAAAAGTTTGTTTATAAATTCTCGTAGGCATACATAACTGCAGGCTAGAAGCCTCTGTGTTTCCTCTCTGTATTACACCAATCATCTCCCTTCGTCACCACTTCACACCCCTTCCTGGTTGCCAGCTATCCCTTATACTGGTTGAGGTACTTTTGCAGTTTATGTATTTTTATACTGTTTTAATAATTCTGTAACTTTCATTTTCACTTAGTGCTATCTCCCCAGTTAAGATGAGAAAAAATTTTGTTTTTGAAACAACCCATTTATTTTATAAGGTTAATTAAATATTTGATCTTATTTAAAAATAATAATTAATTTCCATGAGATTTTGTTTTAAGTTGTTCATTTAAGTAATTTTGAAAACCATACTGAAATGTAAGGCATGATATAGGCCACCAAAGGAAGTAATGTATTCGTTGTTTAGGTAGCCCAGGCAGGCTGAAGAAGCCTGAGAGCATGGTGGTAAATAAATATTTGGAGTGATTAATTATAAAAGTTGTGATGCAATTACATTACTCCTTACAGTAGAATGATGCAATCTTCTGTACTGATGCCACAATCTTTACATGATCGGCGGGGTCTTCACCTAGTCTCTGACCTTGCAGGTGGCTAAGGGCAGTAATGGGCTCAAGCCACTTGGCATATTCTTTGGATTGAGTCTATTAACAGTTGGGGCTTTATTAGTTATATAGAATACTAGCAGAACTACCAGGCGTTGCCTGGGTATAAGAGCTACACTACTACATTTTTAGGGATTTTGAAGGCCCGATGAGGTCCAGAGTCATTTTGGGCTTATACAATATTTTAAGTTGGGTACTGAAACACATTCCAGCCAAATGGAACAACTTTTGCGTATAAACACAGGGTTAGAAACAATCGCACAACAATCACAGTAAACTCCAGATTTACCGGGGTCGGCTTAACCATGGCACCATCAGTTCAAAATCAAATAATGAACAGCTGCCGTCAGTAGCGCGTCGCTGCTTGTTACCAGGCTGCAGGTGAGTAATGCGGTATTGATTTATTTTAATATTAAAAATGTTCAGGTACTATATTTACACATGTTTTTAACAGTGAACATACGTGAAATTTGGAAGTATTAGGACTTAAGGGAAATTGTCAGACAGCACATTTTCATTCATAATAATAAAAGTATTTTACAATTAAAACTGGCATATGCTCATCAAAAAGGTGAGGTTTTGTAGTTTACAGTAGTTCGTGCATGCAGAGGCTATTTACAAATTAATTGTGGCACCAAGTGCAACTGGATGGCAAAATATGGCATTAACATAAATATTATTTGCTGCAAAATAATTCTATTGCAAAAGACGCATGTTTTTAATCAATTAAAAATAGCATTTATTTTTGCTTTGTTGCCGAAGTGGGAGGGGCATCATGACAAAAAAAATGGCAAGCCAGCCTCAGAAAGGCTTAGCCATTGTTGGCAAATCACTTCACATGGAAATATGTTACGTTAAAATATTTATTGAGCTCGAGGAAAATTTAAAACTCAGATAATTTGTTTGCATATTTCCATTTTACACATGAACAAGAAGTTACTGATAACTAATGAGCCTACTTTCCTCTACATGAGTGCAAATAAATTTTAGTGAAGTTCTTGAAAGCTTAGANTACTGATAACTAATGAGCCTACTTTCCTCTACATGAGTGCAAATAAATTTTAGTGAAGTTCTTGAAAGCTTAGATTGTGGGTAGGCATTGATGTCTCATTGACTCAATATCATTAGAGATGAAACCAGAAACATGTGAAATGGTACAAAGTAAATTAAAAACACAAGTGACTTACCCGGAAATCAAATTCAGAAAAACCAGTAAAATTAAACTAGCTTGCAATCAACTGCATCACGGATGTAGAACTTGGAGCATCAACTTTGGATGTAATCAGTGTAATGTTTTGAATGATGGGGTTCACTAACCTGAAATATTTACTTGGTCATCATTTTAAAAAGTGTCTGAGCCACTAAAACACACAAGTTTACATGGCCTACTGTAACGCTACTTGCGTGAAAAATTAGATGGGAATCTGTTGATTGGTCTCATAGATATGGCATAAAAACAGTATCTTCTTAAATAGGGCTAACTTACAAAATTGATTAAAAAGAGGCTCTATACACAATGCATGTAATAGATAACGTCAGCATTAAAAGTTTGATTGAAATTGTTAAATAGAAATGCCCAACATATAAAAATATTTATATCGCCGCCATATTAAAATCATTGTCTGACCCCATTCAATCATGTAACTTTACACGGCCTTCTGTCGGGGGGGCAAAAATTTTGGAAATTAGTTGAATTATTCAGCAAATATGACAAAATGTTCAGGTGACTCACCTGACACTACTTTGCAATAAATCCGGCAAAGGAGGATCACTGTATGCATATCGGTTGATTGGCCCTCGAGATATGGCATAAAACTTCCATAGATCACGTGACAATCTTTGTAAATGGATGGGAAAAGTTTATGTATTAGCACATTCAATTATTGTCATACATACAATATACAAAGTTAAATTTAAATCTGTTACATAGTTTCGTAGATATAGCACACTAAGTTTAAATGTTAGTATATGCGCTATTCGGAAAATAAGAGACTTACATACTAAAACATATAAATTAATATAACCTACCACAGTACAACTTCTTCGCCAAATTTGAAAGAAATTGATGATTGTTTCCTGAGACACGGTATAAAAACTATACTATTTCATGTGGTGATATCTTACAAAATGGCAGAGAAATAAGGCTTTGCATAGACAATTTTGATTAATATAACTGATACTGTCAGCTTACAAAGTTAAGTTTAAATTTGTTTTGCAGTTTCGTATATAAAAAATTTGGAGCTAAAATGTTTATATGGCTGCCATTTTGAAAATTAGTGTGTCTGACTCTTAAAAAATTTGTTAGTTTACATAGCCTACCATAGTGCTAATTGTTTGCAAAATTTACGTAGAATTTAGTTGTTTTTTTGGAGACCACATTAATTTTAATTAGTCAAGTAATACTATTTTACAAAATATTTTGTGAGTACACATTTGATTGTTGTAATATATACAGCAAAGTTTCACTGTAAGTAATTTAATTGGTTTTGAGTATACAACATACAAAACAAATACTTAAATGGCTGCCAATTTTAAAATCTGACATACCTAACACATTATCAGTTAACATTACCTACCACAGTACTACTTGTTTGCCATATTTGGTAGGAATCTGTCAATTGTTTACCAAAATATTACACAAAAACTTGATTACTTCATGTAGCACTATCTTACAAATCTGTGGACAATAGCGGCTATTTTTGAATTTTTTGATGCTTGTAATAGATACTGTTAGTGTACAAAATCATGTTGAGATTGGTTAAATGGTATGATAGTTATACCAAATAAACCTAAAATATTTGTCTGACCAACATTTTGGTAATGTAAATGCCTAATAAAGTTTAATTACTTATATTTATCTGCCACATCATAGTATTTCATAAGTGCTAAATTTGACGAAAAGTGGTTTAGTAGTCTTTGAGATATAATGTAAAAAAGTTATTTTACATGACACAATCTTTCAAAATGGCGGACAAAACTGGTTGTTGTTTAGCTTGTAATACATTCCACCAGCTGTTCAAAATTTGGTTGAAACTGACCAAATGGTATGTTAGTTATACCAAATAAACCTAAAATATTAGTATGGCCGCCATTTTGAAAATAAAAGATTAATACAGTTTATTTACTTATATTTCCTTGCCAAATTTGAAGAAAATTGGTGTTTTTGGTATATAACATAAAAGCTTTATTTTTCATGAGGCACTATCTTACAAAATGGCAGGCATGAGTAGTTGCTGTTTGGCTTATATGATGCTTGTAATAGATACTGTAACGTTACAAAATTCGGTTGAAATTGATCAAACTGTATGGCAGTTATACCAAATAAACCTAAAATATTTATATGGCCGCCATTTTGAAAATAAGTGTCCAATTAAGTTTATTTACTTAAGTTTACCTAGTAAATCATAGTATTACTTATGTGCCAAGTTTGGCGAAAATTGGTCGAGTAGTTTTCAAGATATAAATTTAATGCTTTATTTTTTCATGTAGCATTATCTTCCAAAATGGCTGATACACAACATACACCTCTGAATTTAAGGCTTACAAATTGCGCTGACATCATACAAAATTTGGTTCAAATCGGTTGAATGGTTTCCAAGATGACATATTGCCCCAAATTTCTAAAATGGCCGCCATTTTGAAAGTAAGTTCTCGCAATTGCTGTAACAGTGAATAATGGTTATCCGTCAACCCTGAACCACTCATTACCCCGGAAAATCAGGAGTTTACTGTAGTTTCATTGCTAGAGGACATGAGAGTATTTTGAAACATCCTGTCAACTCCCATTTTGGGAGTTGGGGGGCACAGAGTCCATTTGGGTAAACAAATTATAAGCTGGGTACTTAAGTGCTTCCCTGCCATATTTAGTCCAGATCTGTCAAATGTTGCACAAGTGAGTTGCATTATTCAATTTTAAGGGATTTTGGCCTAATGGCAGCCGGAGCCCATTTTGATGTACACAGTACTTTAATTTGGGTACAGAAGAAGGATATACCTATCAAATTTTGTTAAGATCCGTAGACCAGTGTAGAATTGTATAAGTAACATGCACACATACTTTGACTTTTATATGCAGGCTGGAACAAAAGGTTGTTTACAACATTTGGGTGATGATAGAGGAGGTCAAGATGAACAAAATTTGTATGTACCGTAAGTCATGTACTTCAACCGTTTTTCCACTACAGGTGCAGATAAGGTGGATGGGTAAGGGGTCTAGGAGCGTGCATCTTCCGTGACATTATGTGTTAGGTTGGTCACAGTTGTCGGCATGTGTTGAAGAGCAGTCTATTTCTGTTCAAAGACGATCAACAGCATGTGTTTGGCAACATAGTGTGTAAGCACAGAAACGTAAGCCTTTATGTCCTACTGTACTGTGCGTGCTGTGTTTATTGTCACAACTCTGGAGAGATTGTAATGGTAACTGTACATTTTTTAAATGGTAACTGTACAGTAGTAAGTACAATAACTGTAATGACGCAATATTTTTAATTTTCGGGACCGGGACACGTGTTTCAATTTCGTTCGTTTTTCTTAAGCTTTGCCAAGATTCGTAATATTTTTATCAGGTTCCAAATTAAAGCAGTGGTGGTTCGTTTCCCGTGATAGTTTGTTTATCGGGCGGACGTTTGCTGTTTTACGTTTATCAGGAGTCTGGTTGTCGTTTCGTTTTGAACGTCGTTTTCAGTTTTTGTTAAGCGTCAGCATTATTTAGCTTTTTTCAGAATGTGTCAACAAGTTCTGTTGTACGAGAAGTTCGTTTATGTTGACAGCGCAGTCTTAGTTACGATAACGAGTAGAGCGCGTGCGTGGCCAGGCCCTTATCTCAGGAGAGGATGAGGGGGGNGGGGGGTGATAGGCAGCACAAATACGCGTGTGCTGTCACCCTTCACTACAGTCGCCGAGAGCAGTCCCTTCAAGTCTCACTTCAGTCACAAGTCACTTCCAGTCGAGCAGCGCTTCAGGTCAGTCTCCACTCAAGAATGCTCGCCTAGGCCGTGTCGGGCGGGACGATAACCACCACATCGGCAACTAGACTTTATTTTATTTCTTCGCCGGTGTGGGAGGTAGCCGCATTTCATATTTCCTGCGATGCAAGTTTTGAGACATGAATAATCTGTAAACGACAGTGGCGCTGTTTCTGCACTTGTATGGTTATATGTGAACGTTCGTACTCTGCATATTATGAACTTCGGCTGTGAACTGTGTCAATTCAAGGTTAAATAAAAGTATATAACAACTACTCTGGAACTTTTCTTAAATAATCAGCGTCTATTTTACTGAGTCTCGTGTTCTACTTCTGAGCGAGCAGTGGCAACTTAACGTATAGCCGCTGTAACAGGCGCGCCCAACGTTACATAGCATTGCCGTTTCCAATAGGTTTTGAATGGCAGACAGAGCTGTGACCCGCCCTTAGGGCAAAACTGTACAAGTACATGACTTTTGGTACATAAAAATGTTGCTCATCTTGACCTCCTCTATCACCCAAATGTTGTAAACAACCTTTTGTTTGTTCCATCCTGTCTATTGATTAACAATGGTATTTAAACTAAATTGAATGACATTTTTATTGCCACATTTAATATATCTATAATGAGGCCACAATACAGATGCACAATTATATGTTGTGCCCTATGCAGTGACAAATGCTGTAATGCATATAATTGTCTATGCGGTAAGGCAAACAAATTGCAACTCTGACAACCTTTTCCCCCATTTAGTTTGAATTATCTAGAGTTTAATATTTATTTTTAAACGATTCCAAAAATATTATTTCCCAAATAGTTATTATAAAAATAGAGGTGTGGATCTTAACATGAGCGCTGTCGGTAAGTGGATGTGTAGTTCTCTATACAGGAACAGATTGGGTGATATAATTTATGGTCCCTTCATGCCCGATTGTTCCAGTAATCTGTTTCATGTTTTACTCTTCGCAAACTTGCAACCAGTGTTAATGTGTATTATTTATTGACTTTACTGGCAGTGCAATGGTAGTTTCGTCAAAAGTTTTCAATTCACTCATGTTAAACTTTAGTTTAGGACAACTATGAATAAGGCACTATTGTGATGGTAAATATGGTGTAGTGGAAATTTTTTTGTTTCATGCATTTTTGTGATGACTACTCCAATGGAGCAATATACCCATGAATCTTAGAAACAGTTTTAAGAATCACTTTCAAAATTACTGTATTCACCCAAATATAATTTTGCATTCCAATTCTTTACCGTCAAAAAATTGAGGGTTGTCATATTTCCACGTACTACAAATTTTGAAGTGATTGTTTTTTGATTGAACAGTAGAAAGTGATAGTCAATGCTTTTTGAAAAGACATACGTTTAATTACAGTACCAGCCACTTAATCGTTAAAAATTATTAAAAGACTGTGCTTAATAATCATAAAAATATCGTTATGGGGAAAGAAATAAAGTTTGACTTCCATACATTTTAATGCATTTGAGATGTAGAATATACAGTATATTATTAACTGCAAAGAATTTGAACCATGTTAAATGTTTATTCTGACACGTGACGACCTAGTGAGGGGGACAGCACAGCAAGAGTGGGGAAGTTTTTTAATTTTGCGCCAGGTCAGTTGCTGACTCTACTGCGGAGGCATCTGTAGAATGACTCGTCGTCGATCTTGCGCTGGTCCCTTATATAATATAGGGCATGTCGAGCGCCTACTGGGTACAAAGTCTGTGAAGGCAAGGTGATGCCTCTGGGTGTTGGACACACGGGTGCGGGCTAGTTTACCACTGGTGTCGCTACCTTTCGGCAGATGCTGGCCCTAGCTGGTAGACTTCAGCTCTGGCTGGAGCAGACGGCTGAGCAAGCTTGATCTGCTGTAGCCTGCTGGTGAACGGTGTGCACACAGTTAGCTGGCACGGGGTCGGCTGGTGCTGGTGCCTCGCTGGTGTGTCGAACGGTTCCACTCCCAAGGGGAGAGTGTACCCCTGGCGGAGTAGTTCGGCGGCAAGGTGAGCAGCTCTGGGAACCCTAACTAGGTCAAATAGGTTGGCAGGGAGTGGAGTGAGGCTACACTAATTGCCTGGCGATTTGTGCTCTCTCCTGTGGGGACTTGCAGCTGAGGGCTGGTGTGGGTTCATTACTTAGGGGGTGGCGAGATGCAAGAATAGCAACTGTCGTCTGGGCGTTCCTCCTGCTCCCTTGTCGGTGAACGAACGTCATGGAAAGGAAAGGTGCCAATGTTCATCCTTCAGTGTGTGGCAGGCAACAAACACCTAGCTAAAGTGTACTCCAGAAGTACCTGGGTCAAGCCTCGTCAGGCCTGGCACCCCCTCCGGCAAGTTTATACGCTCTGGAGGGAATGGGTTAGCTGACGTAGTTGGCCCAGATGCTTCGTCGTGTGTCTTTCTAGTGGTTGGGGCTCTACCGTACTGTACCGGGTCCACAGTATGGGTGGCCGCCGAACTTGTTCTTGTGTGTGACGTAAGTGCAGTCCTACCCTACGTCGGAAACTTGTTGCCAATTCGCGGTCCCCTGCCATTCCCTTCGAGGGTGACGCTTACCAGGTTGGGGAAAAGGCACACGTTCACCAAAGAGCTAGGAAAGACAAGAGTGAGCTGCCTCACCTGACTGGTGTCTCTGCCGGGTGCACTGCGTTATATTCCTCTTGGCTGGAGGGGCCCCGCCTGCTTAGTTCGCTTTCAGTAATCTTCGGCCACCTCCCCTTCAGGTTTGGGCCGCCGCCGTCGCCGCTGCTGCCATCTCTTAGCAGGATGGTGGCGGGGGGTTTTGGGCATGGTTGCGAGCTGCATCCGCTGCTCCCTTAGAGGTAAACTCTTGCATGCCCAAGGCTGCTTCTCAGCGGGTTTACAAGTTGCAGGTGCGATGACGTGACTTCTTATCATTACATGAGGGCTGGCCTTGGAGGCGGCCAGTCGGGGTTCGATTCTCCGGGGGCACGTGGCGCGCACGTGATGATGCGGAGTCGAATAATAATAATGAGTAGGAAGCATCATGTGTAAATTCAAATGCCAAGGTAAAATAACCATGCTAAATTACATGAAATAATTTGTGAAGGAATAAAATTTTTCGTGTGGGCCAAAGTAAAAATGTACAGCTTGTCATCTTCGACATTCTATATTCGTGTAAATACGGTTAGTAATTCTTCAGTGTGTATGCATACATTTTACACTCACCACCATGGATAAAGATAAACAGAAATTCATACCTAATTCTGATGAAAAATATCTTAAATTTTTGCAGCACGTAGACACAGCCTTGCTAGTTTCCACAGTCAGTCTATTACAACCATACAAATGCAGCTCAGTAAGCTGAGATCCACACTTCTCCAAGTATGGCACCATTCCCTGGTCTGTCACCTGTCAACAGATTGAAGAAAATAACTTTGGAGTTGGTCAGGTGCTCCTTAATCTTTGAACAGAAAATTTTAATAATTAAAAAAAAGGACAAACACTTTGTAATGACGCAATATTCTGAATTTTTCAGGACTCGAGTGTAAAATTCTTTCATGTTTGTAAAGCTTTGGGACAGCTTCGTAATATTTTTATCGTGTTTCAAGTTTAAAGCCGTGGTGGCTCGTTTCCCGTGTTTATCAGACAGACGTGTGCATTTGTAGGTTAAGGGGCGGACGTCTGCGGGTTACGTTTTTATCAAGAGTCCTGGTTACAGTTTTCGTTTCGAACTTTGGAGTTTTTGAAACCTCAGCATTATTTAGTTCCTTCGGCGCAGTTTTAATATGTCAACAAGTTTTTGTGGACGGCGAAGTTTGTTAATGTTGACGGCGCAGCAGTAGTTCGTACGGAGCAGTCAGTTATGATAACGTTGTGTTGAGCGCGGGACACGTGCAGTTGTGATGACGCTGCTGGCAGATGCCGGATGCCGGGCGCTTATCGCAGGAGTAGTTCGTACGGAGCAGTTAGATAACGAGGGAGAGCGTATGTGGCCAGGCCGTTATCTCAGGAGAGGGGGGTGATAGGCAGCACAAAAAGGGCATCTGTCTGTCGCCCTGGAGTCAGTCTTAGTCAGTCCTGAAGAGTTACTTCACGTCGCCCGTGGGGGCAGGTCAGCGCAGTCGAGAAGTATCATGCAATGCTAGCCTAGGCCGCGTTCGGGCAGGATTAGAACCCCCACATCGGCCACTAGACTGTATTACTTCATTTCTCAGCCGGTGTGGGAGGTAGCAGCAGATATTCTTTATTCGGGCTAATATTCATGAGACATTAATAAACGGAAACCACTGTGGCGCTGTTTTTTGTACTTTTATATTTCTCTGTAAGGTTCGTACTCTGCAATTTGGACTTCTTCTGTGAACTGTGGTGCTGAGTGTTAAATAAATAGTTAAATAAACAAAGTACATAACAAAACTAATTTGGAACTTCTTCATTCTTAATTAATAATGTTCAATTCTACGAGTCTCGTGTTTCTACCCTGAGCAAGCCGTGGCAAGTAAACAGTCGACAGTGTAAGCGGCGAAAAGTTACAAGATGGCGCCTAACCTTTGAGGCTGCTATTTTATTAAATATACGCTTGTAACAGAAAAGACGGAACTTTACAATATGGCGCCCAACTGTGCGGCATTATAATAAATAATAGTGAGAAAGTTTCCCCCAACGGAATTATTACAACTTCTGGCATGCTGTTTTCATTCTACCCTCAATACTGTTGGCGTCAAACATGAGGACTTGTACCCCTAGTTTTAGTTCATCAGCTCCCCTCTGGGTTTGGCCTGACACATTCCCCCCTTAACCACAAGGTGTGTCGTTGAACGACATGCTACGCACCATAGAAACATTCAATTGACCATTTCATACAGAAGAGTTTGAAAGGTACAACATCAACGCGTCTATCGCCAACATTTTTGTTTTGTAGTGTAGTTCGTTGTGCACCAGCCTACAGTACTAGATGTTCTGGGTTTAGCAGGTCCAGGCAAAGCGTGAATGTATTAATTTTTTTAGCTACACATCTTTAAAACTGTATTGGCATGAATACAAAATTATTACGAACATGAGTGGGGACAACCTCAATATAATAGTCAGTACTAAAAATAAATATGTCATATTTTTACTCAGTTTGTCAAAATATTTTATTTAGCATCAAGTCCTACCAGTGATTTACATTTCTATAATAAGCAATTTAACATAAATTAAGTAGTTTCACTGTAATTGTATAATTTAATTTATAACTACCCATTAA
This sequence comes from Clitarchus hookeri, assembly GCA_002778355.1. Taxonomy (NCBI): domain Eukaryota; kingdom Metazoa; phylum Arthropoda; class Insecta; order Phasmatodea; family Phasmatidae; genus Clitarchus; species Clitarchus hookeri. The sequence continues at coordinate 916,882 of NQII01000163.1, forward strand.
CATTAAAAACCAGTAAGCAAGATAATTGTTCGAAAATATGGTTTTCTGGGATTTATGATACAATCGATAGACATAATAATATATCGTTACGAAGTTAGTTAACTTATTTGTTCGCCCAAGTCTGTAGAATATTCCTGAAAAGTGGAATTAAAAAATGTCTACATATAATTAAAGTCTTCAAGTTTCCAACACTTATTTCACAATTGAGTTAAGAGTTTCAAGGAATCTTACTGTATGTAATTTGTTTATTTTTTCTTTATTTTCAGCTGGCGCAGTTACGCAAATGTTGGCCTTCTCTACCACTGAAGTATAGAAAATATGCATAAATTTTAATATACAAATACAAAGTTGACCAAGCTGGGAACCCAACCAGAATTGCAGTGGGGGCAGGCGAACGCTCTGGCACTGCGTCACCCACGGACCTCAACATGCTGTGAAAACGTTTGTGAACCAAATACTTTTTTGAAGAAGCAACTACCAGAAGTCAAACCAATGAAAATAATTCAATTAAATTACTAGTTAACAACAGTAATTTACAAATGTTCAATTGGAAAACTTAAAAATTACTCCACATATATTAAATATGAATTAAAGTAAAAACATCATTAGATCTCCAAAACACAAAATTTAAAAATTGCAGTGACAATCAATTAACAACCATCAATTCACAAATATTAGAATTTAAAAATTAGTTAACAATTGAACACAGTTTGATAGTATATTATGACACCATGATAATATTAAACAATAAACAACCCAAGGATATAATGTGAAATTAAATAAGCATAACTAATGAAAAATACTGAGGTACAAGTATTCAGTTGTAACCAATTATTACTGAACAAGACATGAGNATAAGCATAACTAATGAAAAATACTGAGGTACAAGTATTCAGTTGTAACCAATTATTACTGAACAAGACATGAGCGTATGTTACGGCATACGGTGACAATGAGCAATGCTACCAAGATCATGGTGTGGGGAACAAAAAATCAAAGTAAGGGAAAATATACGAGTGAAATGTTCAGCTCATATCTACTTATTTACAAGTATTCAGAACAAAAACTAGTAATTGCTCAAATGGCACCATGTAACATTTGTGATTCCAATTGCTTCAACAAAAAGAATTTATGTAATAGTATAAGTACAAGATAGTAATTTTAAAAACTGTATTTACTTGAAAAATAATGTAACCCCCCAACTCTTAGACTGTGTGTCTAGAAAAAGGTTTCACATGGCACTGGAAATATTACATAAAAACAAATTAAAAAATATTAAATCTGAATAACTCACCTTAGGATGTCAGCCTAAACACGTCTCGTGAAATTGGCACCCCCTAGTTTCTTTAATGAAGTTTACAACCCGTTGCTCTAATTTATTGAAACTGCCTTTCTTTGGGCCCCTGAATACTTTCCGTGAGCTATTTGCGTTTTTTAGAAAATTCAAATCCACTCTCCTACTGCGCACATCACTCCCAGTCACACCGTACCTCTGAGTAGCTTGACAGTTGTTCATTTGCACAGCATAATTTGCCACAATAATTTTAAAGTTGGCATCATAGCTGTGCCGCAACCCATTCGACATCGGTTTTTGAGTTGTGTCCCGCTTTTCAACTGTATCCATTTCGCAATTAATAAAAACGAATTAACTTTTACAGTAGCGATATGGTACTCTTGACTCCAAAACAAAAACAACCACCGTTTCTCATCATCGCCGAAGCTCAGCGCGGGGGTAGTTCAGGCCCTTTGAGGGGCCCTCGACCACCCAATTTTTTTGTCATTTGAATGCAGTGGGTTAGGAAAGGCTAACCCCCTCCGCCCACTGCACCATAACAATTTGTAGTTGCGGTGATAAAGCCCATTGCAGTTAGTATAGAAACACGCTGCATTCGGCAGTCGTGACAAAAATTGACTACTCGACGGCATGTCCTGTGGACTACTAGTGCTGTTGGTTCACATTCCGCCGCTTCGCTCGCGCAGTGACCTTGCCAACATCTGACTTATTATTATTATTGATGCGTCCCAACTTGTTTACAAACAACACTCTCCGATCTGGTAAATGTAAGTTCACAATTATAACGCGACCCCCGCTTTTTGTTACATCAAATTCGTTAAAACCATGACATTATTTCTGAGTAACTATGGTACCACAGATATGTCTAAACATAGCCTTGTAAGCAATTCACTGTTTTTGAGGAAGCTTAAGGGAAAGGAAAGTTCTTAGCTCACTAATTAAAAAGTGGTTAAGTAAAACTAATTATTGGTACTGTAGAGAACAAGCATACGGATGATATAAACCTGGCTTCAATATTTAAAATGGCTGAGCTAAACAAGAGCTGTCGCTATCACAATTACTGAACATTACTTGCTCACCGCAGCTGTCATGGTGCGAATTTTATTCACTTTCATCATCTGTGTAGTCACTGCCATTATCCAGTTTGATTAAGAATCCATCTCCTGCTATCTCCATGAGGCAGTCGTTCTTCCAGTACTCTTCTTCAATTCCTTCAACGTGTCTGCAATATCCCCCCCAGTCTACATGTGTCCGGTGTGCCGCCAAGTGGGCTTTTCTGTGGACAATGACCCCGAAAGCCGCCAAGAACAGAGGGCAGGTGTAACAGAATAGTTTGTTATGCCCTTCTGTAGCCCAAAGTTGGGAGCCCCCTCATCATCTTGGTACAGTGCATACACTTTGTTCCTTCTGATGTCCCAAGGTAAGTGGGGTACTTTAAGGCATGCGAGGTGTTCACAGACAGAACAAAGGAAGGCCCATCTTATGGCCTAGGAGGGAGAGAGAGACTCTCTTTCTGTCTGTCTGAGTGTACGTAACAGCCCTCAAAGTGACCCCCAAATGGAGACTATGAGAAACTACAAACTGCTAGTTGACACAACACCAGAAATAATGGGACCAACCAATGAGGGTGATATCTACAAAGGAAACGTCAAATAACTGCACTTTAGCATCTCATGAGATTTGATTTGGTTTAGACACTTATGACCTGACCAGCTCAAACAAAGTACACCAAGAACTTCAAAATATATACGTGGCATGAATGGTGGGGGACAGGTAGGCATGGTACAGTAAACTATCATTACAGGTATAGGAATGTGGATGCACAACTTCAACCAGGAATTAGGCAGAGAACTTCAGAATATTAGATAAACCAGAATTATAGGCATTGGAAAAGGGTGCCAACTCACTGGTTAACTCTGGTGACCTATAAATATACTTGTCCATAGAAGACCCTTTTTCCCCTCAAATCTGGTGCACATCCTATATGGGGATAAAAATTCAAAGAAAAGTAGAGTAGTCATAAACTGTCAGGAGATTACTTGGAGGGTGGTAAAGTGTAGTGAGACAGTTTATCCCTCGTCTGCATTTTCTCTCTTAACACCACTGCCCTCTCCTGCAGCCCTCTATGTGAGTGATCCCTATTTTGTGAAAAGGTGTGTTTTTGCCATTCTTTCTGTCTCTAACGTCATGGTTGTGTGTCAGTCACAGCCCAACTTCCCCATCAATGGCAGTCACTCGCTTTCTCATGTGTGTTTTTTCCCCCTCACTTATTCAGCTGTTGCCATTCGATACTACTACTCTCCAAGATCTCTTTGTTTTTGTGTATGGAAGAACAATGGTCATGAGAAGGAAGGCGCAAGGACAGAAGGGGAGCGTCACATTCCAGCATGCCAAGTGGCGTACTGCTACATAAAAGAGAGTAAAAAAAAAATCCAAAACAGAAAGGGAAAAAAAGAAGGAAGCCACCCACTCCAGCTGCTGCCAGTTGCAAAAAATCATGGTGTGCATTATACATGAGAGTGCACTATAACATGAGTATATATGGTATGAGTTAGTACGAGGGTTATTCGGAAAGTAAGGTCCGAATCGCCGTAGCTAATCGAGTGTCGCGCGAACATTGTAACGCGCATGCGCACTGACTCCCGGCATGCCTTGCTCGTCAAAAGTCGCCATTTGCATCGGTATTGTTGCAGTGTGCTGTTTACAGTGTCAGTTCAAAATGTTTAAAACAATTTATCAGCCTGCCGAATGTGAAATACGGTCAGTGATTCAGTTTTTGACAGCAAGGAACGTTTCAGCAGCGGAAGTTCATCGACAGATAAGTCAAGTGTATGGCCCCAATGCGATAAGTGACAGCAAAGTGCGCAAGTGGGTAAGAGCTTTCAAGGACGGACAGGAAAATGTCCATGATGAACCGCGATCAAGCCGACCATCAGTGATCACGGAAGATTTGGTCAAAGCCGTGGACGAAAAGATTCGTGAAGATCGGCGATTCACAATTTCAACTTCAGCATTGGAATTTCCGAATGTGGGCAGTTACAGACTGGTTATCCTCACAGGCGGCAGACGTCTATGACTTAGGCATACAAAAGATTGTAGAACGTTATTGTAAGGAATTAAATAAAAAAAATATTTTGAAAAAATCTGTGATGGTTTATGTTTTATACGAAATTGGACCTTATTTTCCGAATAATAACCCTCGTAAATCATGGGGATCATGGGCAAAATTACTATGTGGCTGTGTCCCCTACACAGATGGCATTAGAAATAAATTCATAGTTGATTTGAGGGTATTTAGGCTTCCCAGATATTCTTCTGCGGTAATATTACAGTTAAAATTTTAACACACCTTGAAGAACATTGCTGAAGNGGGGGGGGGGGACGTTCACTGGAGAATGGTAGATCCCAAAACTTGATAACTGATACTAATGAATGAAACTACGTGATTCCAATAGCTGAATACACTGAGGTAAAACATGTACACTGATTACACATGTGACATACAGTAATCAAGCAGGCCTGGCATATATGGTCTGCCAGTGGTCGATACCGCAATAAAGCATAGATGGTGCAAAAGAACTGAATTGAATAAGTAAACCTCCAAGGCTGGTGGTTCCAACAGAGGGGTGCTGTGATCATGGAGGGCACAAAAGAAAAGACACATTCGAGTTCGGGTTACTTACATGAATTACTACTGCAGATAGATACTGCGGGCAATTAAGCAGTGCAAGAAATATCCACGTCAAAACACCCAAGGAAATTCCTGAAAATGCTAATTAAATTAATGAGTAAATTTTATAGGTACTGTAAATAAAATTTACATAAACAAATAGATAGCAAATCACGAGTATGTGACTAATTGTTACGGCACTGTGCCATTCTTACACCTATTATCACTGCAGTATTTCAAAGCAAATATTTATGCCTGAATATGTTAAGCAATTAATTTTAATATGTAATTATTTTTTGCAAGATGTTTTTATTTTCGTTTAAAGGTAGTTTTTTTTATACGTAAATTTTGTGTTTAATTGTATTTTGCATAAAACCATACCCCCCAGAATCGTATACTTAACCTTCCCGTGTCACTAAATTTTTTTTGAATATTGAGTTACTTGTATTACCAAGCCTGTTCATTTTCAGTGGCTTCTTGTAGGATGCTTGGAGGATTAATATTAATATATTTCAATAGATGCATGCATTCTCAATAATCTGATATCCTGGAAGGGTCTATTCGGCAGCGTTCATCACCAAATAATGCGTAAGCTACAAACCCGAGCGCGTATGTTAACTCGCGACAGACATACGAGTACAGGAAAATGAGACGTGCTTCTAAATAGTTAATGATTGAAGACTGTAAATACATTATTCATCTCTGTCTCAAAATCATAAATTTACGTGCGCACTGCATCGCCAATAAGTGTAAACAGATATGCAGCCTTTATTGAATAAGCTTCGTCTATCCTTAGTGACACTCAGCAGAGCTCGTTTCCTCCCCTTACACCGCTGGCAGGTGGGAACTAGTTGCCTAGCAACAAGTGTGGCGTCCTTGAACCCTCCCTCTGGGCGCCGACCAAAATTGGAAGGGGAGGGATAGATTGCTTCACTCCTTATATTGCCGAGGATTTCCGTTCACCGTCTCACCAGTTTTGAACATACTACCAGATCGATAACCTGTCTGTGTGCTCTCAACTGATAAAGTGCATATGAGGCTTACAAAATTTGGCTTGCATTCTGTGCCATTATTTTCTTTTTCAAAGGTTTGAAGGTTTGTGGTTGGCTTAATCAATTACATAGACACTGTACTTTGTGACTGTTTAGGCAAGTTGAGGCTAAATGGTTTTTATAAGGTATTATTTACAGCAATACTCTTTTAAAAATTCCCATTTTTATTGTATTTACTAGTTTAACTTTACTCACAAATAATGTAAAACTATCATCACACTTAAACATGAAGTTTAATAAGGTTAGAAGTTGTATTTTATTGCTGTACATATCAGATCCTCGTCTATCAAAATTCTGGATGTATGGAAATTTTGTGAAAGTCCCCTGCAAAATGGTAGATAGAGAGTCCACCGTATACCGTCTGTAAACTGGCAGCAATATGGCCACATTATAAAATGACCTAGATGTGAGCATACCTGATGATTTCATATTCAAAATCATTCCTCCTGTAGACCATAATTACCTCAGTATGTGAGATTTTCAAAATATTCAGAAGTTTGAGATTCTCCAAAGCTTCCAATGAAGCATTACTTATTCTGTTGCAGCCACCAACATCAAGTAGAGTGAGAAGAGGACAGTTGGAGGTGACTGACTCAATTACATCATCTGTCACAGACTGAAGTTTGGCCAAGCTCAAACTTCTTAGTTCGTGAAGTGTTGTGAATGCACTGACTAGAACTGGAAAAATAACACGAGTGCATTAGAAACAATTAACACCGTATAGAAACATATGAGCTGTAAAGCTGCTGTTTGATGACAATGCAAGAACAAAAAAATTATAATTTTTAAACAGTGTGTGTGTGTGTGTGTATATATATATACACACACACATAGTAGAACCCCCATTTTACGAGTGTCCATGATCCCCAAGAATAACAATATAAGATTGATATTGTTGCAAAATTAAAAAATAACCAATTTTGACCCCTAAAAAATTATGTCTAAAGTTTGTGTTTATTTGTCACTGGCATATAAAACACGTTTTACAAAATAAAAACTAAATTAAATTATATGAAGAGTGGAAGTTATATTCTGCTTGTTAAAACTTTGCGCCGCTCAGTGCTTTTTAACATTTTTGGTGACAAAGGGAGGATAAGTATGTGCTTATCGGGTATCATTTTATTCGGAGGACGTCTGCCAGTATAGTAGTTAAGTTGTTTGCTGTAGTACATATTTGAATGTGTTTATGTGGACAATGTAATAACTTGCTGTAAATCTACTGAAATCACTGAATATGTACATCCAGGTAGCTTTGAATCACAATGGTTATTTTGCATTTCAGTTAGTGCTTTTCTGTATTTGCAGTGGTGCATGGCCTGCTGTAGTTTAGCTTTCCTCGATTCAGCATCATTGTTAATCATGTCTGATAACTGCTGTGGGCAGAATAAGAACATAACAATGATTGTTCTTATGGTGTACATGACAAGTTTACAACTGTTTTTAGAAGTGCAAAAGAAGTTTGTGCTGAAAGGCCAAGGCTTCCTAAACTGTGCCAGAGACTTTGGCACATTGAGAAACACAAAGCAAGAAAACAGTGTTTAACTCCAAACGATGTGATGGAAGTTATTCGTGATGCTGTTTTTATTTGAATCCATTGTGTATTTTCTTAAGACGTATGAATTTGTATAGTATTCATGTTAAATTTTGTGCAATAAAAACAAACATTGGTAATTTTCTAGTTTAGGGGCTTTTCTGAAAATAAGAAAAAAAACTCCAGAAAGTGGTATATTTCGACTCTACTAATAACGTAGAACACGAATATACTAGGGGCATTAACGTACGACGAATTTCCTAACATGTACCCACCTAACCTAACAGAACCTAACTCCACGATGGGTGAATCACTATTTTACGTTTTTAAACTAACCTAGGATTGTACGGCTCTAAACTAACCTAGGATTGTAAGGTTGTACAGTAATATAAGATTATACAATATTAAAAAAATCTCCGATCAACACCCTACAATCACAGACTACATGGGAACCCTATAATCCTACGTTATTTTAAGTAACTACAATCCTAGGTTAGTTAAAATCGCTACAATCCTAGGTTAGTTTAAAAATGTAAAATAGTGATTCACCCATCGTGGGGTTAGGTTCTGTTCGGTTAGGTGGGCACATATTATACAATTAGTCATACGTTAACGACGCTACTATAGTCGTGTTCTGCGTTACCTACGAATAATCCAAGGTTAGTATAGAAAGAATGTGAAATTGTGCTGTATAAACGTCCGGAAAAAGCCTTGTTTGACTTACGTAATATAACTACATTTGCACGTTAAGCTACCGGATAGGATTTGTGGGTTTCACACTAAACTACGAATTTAGGATTTTAGGGATTTAAAGGAACGTAAAACCCACACAAATAATATAAATGCACTCACCAATGTAGGCGGGTTGTACATACTCTTGTCAATGGCCCATTCAACGTCAGATCACTAGATGAAATCACAGTTTTCACGAAGCACCACATACGCGAATATAACGCACTGAAACACTCATTTACAGCCGAATATATATACAGAAGCACTCGTTAATAGGCTAATATAACGCAGAAACGTAGTCTTGCTTGCTTTTTTTCCGTCTTAAATCACGAACGAAGCACCATCGAACTGACCACGACCGCTGCCTGCATGCATACTAACGTAAGGCCGGACGCCGGTAGATTGCATGAAATCTGCACTGCGTAGCCATTATTAATGGCGGCACACGTTAGTCAACGTAAACATCAGTTACTCGTACATGTAGCGAGTATTTTTAATATGTTGTACTTATTTTAACAGTACGGCCGCTTCAATATCAACTAGGTAAGCTATGCTGAATTCATTAAAACAACTTCTGTTGACATAAAACGTTTCGTTCAAAACGTAAACAAACTGTCAGAAACAGTCACCTCACAAACTTGTTCAATTTTTTAAAATATGTTGTACTTATTTTAAAGCTATGCCCCCAATATATTCGTGTTCTACGTTATTAGTAGAGTCGAAATATACCACTTTCTGGAGTTTTTTTTCTTATTTTCAGGAAAGCCCCTCAAGTAGAAAATTACCCCTTTTATTAATTTTGAGAATTGCATATAGAACAATTTTAAGTCTGATTATCCTGGCACTTGTAATATTTCACTGGACCTTCTGCTGGCACTTAGACCCTGGTTATTGTCTGTCTCATGTAAGTTGGCAAGATTTTGACAGTTCAACTAAAGTAGTGCCAAATGTTTACTTCTTGTTTATGTATCCTTTCGCCATCAGCTGGTGCCTCAAGTGGTGGCTGTATATTTTATAAACACGCTGTCAACTAATCCACTTGCCATTGTACTGTAATGCTAAACAAATCTTAAGGTATTTTAGACTGACATTTATCTAAAGAAATTCATAGGTTATAAAAGTAAAAATATTAAACCTTAGAAAAAATTAAATATTTACTAACTCTATTTTAATTTGTCCACAGCGAATTTGGGTTAACATTTGCGAGACGATAGTTGTAGTTCTTTTCACACTTTGGACGTCATATCTAATATAAATGGAACTAAAAGTCTAAAAGTAATTCGGGAAACTTGATTGACAATGCACTTTTATTCGCCAAATCCTCACCAACGGCTATTGCAAAGCAGTAATTCTGCTGTTACTGGTACTAAACAGTTCGAGTTGGAAATATGTGACTTGGAATAACATAAGAATTGCTTAAAAACTATTCACGCGCGCGCATCCCACTTTATTTGTTTTATTAATACAATATAGTAACAACACGGAGACAATGAAATGGGTTTGCAGGAGAACATGGCGTGTACTGGACGTAGATGTAACGATTACTGGCCCAATAGAAATTACTAGTAATCAAAATCGCTGTACACAAAATATATATTACTTTAAAAATTATGCAGAGCTCGCGGAAAAATAAAACTATTGATATCTGTTTGTAAATTTTTTATTTGACACAGGAAAGCTATTTTTTTGTGGCTGTAATGCTTCGGGAAAGCGGACAGATGGTGCGCATGGCATGGCGAGTTGTGAGCTTAGAGCTTTACTGAACAGATAGAAACATGTTGGCCTGCCTCTTGATCAAGTCCTTTTAAAAGTTGACTTTTCTTCTATTACTGGCTTGAAACGACACAAATTTTAAATATATTTAGTCAAACTATCAGAAAAAATAATAAAACAATACCCTGCGAATTTTTTGTAGGCTTTTGGAATTAATATCGAGCATGTATGCATTACTACTTTAGCACAAAGTTTAGTTTAACAATTGCTGTTTTGTGACTACGTAAAATAAAAAGTACTAATTAATCTAGGAACCCTTTCTTATCGCGTATTTTCTGCTTCTCTGATGTGCGTAGGCAGTGCGCTCAGAATAGCCAACGTAATATTAACTTTTGTTCGTTCATGCATCAGCTGATACAGGAGTTTGTAAATAGCACTTTGTTTGTTTCGTAACACATAAAGCATTAAATAAACAAACATTCTGAATTGCTACAATGCTGTTCTTTGCTGTTTATGCAGATGCCTTAGCAGATTACATGTGCATTTGTAATTTTTATTATATTTCGTTGTAGTAAGACCTGTAAATCACTAGGCAATTCGCAACAAAAGTACATGTTTTGTGTGTGAAGGTCATTTCAGCGTTAAGTAAATGTGTTGTTTAATTACCTAGGCTTAATTTGTAACACAATATTGTTTATTTTAAAGGTAGTACCTGTACGGTTAACCAGAAGCTGCTGTTACGAATCATAAAAACTTGTGGTTTACACTATAACACAGGCATGTGTTTTCTGGTTTTGTTACTAAAATATAAAACTCTATTTGTCAGATATCATTGGAAATTGCTTGTGCCTGTTACATAGGCCTATGTTTAAAAAATTTCTTGAATAATAAAACCAGAATCATGCTAATTTAATGTATAGAGGCATAAATTTTATCCTTAGTTTTTAGGATTAATTTCAAAATACTGGGATTCCAAAATAACGTATAACTTAAACAATATCAGTACGGAAACAGAATGTACATAAAATGTGCTTAAAGGGCTTGACATTTTTAAGAACTCAGAGGTATGTGTTTGCAGGAAAATATTTAAATTAAGTATAACATGAGTCTAAATAAAAGTGCTTATTCGTGAGGATAAAATTCTTTAATAAAATATTTACCTACAAGTTTAACATTGCCTAATGCTGCACTAAAATGGTGTTTTAAAACACCAACAAAGGCAGCGACCATGTAAAATCAGGTAAAAAAAAATGCTAGTAAATTTTGCAAGAAACATACATTTCACAAAAAAAAATTCATCCCTATTTCAAAGTTTTTCTGTAATCCATGGCAAATGAGCAACAATACTTTTGTACGCTGATGCTAAGATGGTGAAACCAAAACATATACAACTACGTCACACACATGTTAACCAATAAGAAACAGTTTTGATTGTTTACAAAGGAGTTTAAAATGTTATAATTTGAGTGTGTGATGATTTGTAAAAAAAAAAAGTGTGCACTGGAATGATACTTTTCCTGGTAGAATGTTATACAGTAATTATTTTAATGGCATCAGTAATGGTGTAACTGATTTACCAGGGAAAAACCCTATTACATATTAATCTGTGATACGTCAATGGTGTATCACCCCCTCGCCTCGCACTACGATATGCGCTGCAACACAGTCTGGCATGGAGTCTGGCAGACACTGGATGTTGTCCTGAGGCAGAATAGCCCAACAATTGTCGGACAATATGTTCCAAATCCAGAATACTGTGGCACGGCGGCAGCTGGCATTTCAACTGGTCCCACACATGCTCGATTGGGGATATGTCAGGGGAGCAGGCAGGCAATAGAATGGTAGTGATTGCACGTAACACAAGCAGTCCTGGGCAACCCGTGCCATGTGCAGTCGGGTGTTATCCTGCTGTAATATTGCACCTGGGATCTCTGCCAGAAATGGGAGCAGATGGGGGTATAGGATCTCTTCCACATACCGCTGGGCCATCAATGTTCTATGTAACACGAAGAGGGTGAATCTGCCATCTTAGGGCTATGGTTCCACGTATCATAATGCCTCCCATGGGGTAAATGTGCCGCTCGATAGCAATATTGAGACCATGGCTTTCACCAGGGACCCTCCACACCTAGGTGTGATGATAATCAGTCCACATGAAGAAATGACATTCATCACTATATACCACACTTCGCCAATTTGTGGCATTCCACATAACTCTGGTCTGGCACCACAGTAAACTGAGCCACCGCTGTTGCAGAGTTAATGGTAGTACATGTAATTGACACTGGGATCACAGATTTGGGAAATGGTTCGTGAGCACTGGCCTCAACACTGGGCAGTATCATGGACCGAGTTGCCATGGGGAATCTATGTGCCTGGTGAATGATCCGTTGATCCTCTCAACTGGTAGAGTCGACCTCGTCCGTCCTGTGTGGGTGCCTTCACGTGTACACTGCTCGCAACAGCATCGGACAGTATGATCTGAACAATCGACATGGTGGGATATACTGCGATACGACCACCCTGCAGTTTCAACCCGATCATGAGTCCTCTTCTCCAAGTCCATCAATTGCGTATTACATCTTTGGCAGCTTCCTGGCATTCTTCTTCATACTGTATGCTTGCGTGGTATTGTCTGGTGTTTCATGTGTTAATGTGGCTAGAACTACACGCCAGTGTCTATGACTGCTTGTTAGAGCTTGCATTCATGTGGAAGACAACCCAGCCATCCTGGAAACTGGTCATCAACCCACTCACGGACCTTGAGAGCAAAATGAGGTGGGGCACCATCTTGCATAAAGATAAGGTTCTCTGTGTTGTCTCACTGCGACACAATAGGCCACATCATCTTAAAGCATGGTTAGGTACCTTTATGCTCCTGCATAAGAAATGGTGTCACAACCTGGTAGGATGTCATGCTGCACCAAGCAGTGACTTTTGGACAACATTGCATCCCATCCTTTGAACAGTGGCCCATGGATCCTCTTGTGTTCAGTAGTGACAGTTTTGGCAGTTCACAAACCCTCCCTCACGAAATACAGCTAAATCTCTCCAAATATTAACTCAAACAACTCAGGTCAGTCATTGTACCAACCAGGCATCATCTCCCCCATACTCCATCTGACAATTTTTTACAATCTTCTGTGGATAGCTCCTGGCATTAATGCTGCTTCCAAGGACAAACTTAACTTTCTGCAAAACAGTCTGGACTGCATGGTGCATTAAGCCATTTTCACGACAGCCTGGCGCATTGATTACTTCGGACTTCAGGCAAACATTTCTTGCACACTTGCACATTTCCCTGTAACATGGATGTCAAGACACGATCACTTATGTCAGCATCTGCCACATATCCCGACTGCATCAGCTTGGAATGGAGATTCCTGATGGTTTTGGTAATAAGCCCTGTAGCATGTGGTTTGGGCACACTCCGCCATCATCTCGACACCTTTACCTCAGAATGCCACTCTTCGTAACCAGCTACACTTGCTCATGGAGTATAAGGCGTTGCCATTCCTGTTGCGCCATGTCAGTCTTCTCTTGTCACAGAAAATGGACATCAGAGATTTAGGATCAGAGAATCAAACATCAGATTCTACCACTTTAAGGATTACAAAACATTTCCATGCAAATACTATTTACAAAACCTATGGGCACTTTTCAATGGGTAGTTAACTTTTCACACACCCTGTACACATACACACCTGCCCATACATACATATATAAACTACTGACAATCACTTGTGGGTTTCTGTTAAAATCTGTAATATTGATGTGATCCCATATGTTAAAGCCAGCATATACACCAACTCTACACGGTAGGGAACCACTTCAGTAATACATGTTCACCCATCACTTTGCAGTAGTGCAATTACCTGCTGAATCAAGCCGAGTACAAGGTGCACAACTGTTCGCTACCAGGCAGAGGTCCTCGAGCTGGCGGCACAGCTTCACAGTTACCGGCATCTCGTTTCTCTCACAACGGCTCAGGTCCAAACTTGTCACCATAGGGTGCACCAGGTAGAGCAAGTTCTCTGAATTTAGTTTACCAAACAGTATCACTCGCTGCAGAATTTCATCCTTCACCAAGTTAGGCAAGTCCTTTACCATTTTGTACCACACGTCGATGTGGCAAACCACTTTTCTCAGGGACCTTTAAAAACATTACATTTCTACATCACACTTTATAGGTGCCCTCTCTTGGGTGTACACTAAATATACGCATGGAAATTAAGTAACATATATGAGTATTACTGGAAGTTCTTAATGTAGGCGTGTTGTATGAAGTTTGGATGTATGTGTTGCGTGTTTGTTGAGCGCTAGGCAATTTACTAACTGCCAAAATTATGCACATAGAATCAACTGACGACAAAAATCAAAATGAAACATGTGTTTGATAATTACTTATTTTTAATAACGCCTTTGCCAACCAATGGCTAGTGTGTCACGAAGCAAATTTTTCAGTAAAAGTTGTAATGGTGATGAAACACAGGGAAACATACAAAAACCCTATAAAAGAAAATGTAAAACTTTCAACATATGGCACTGGTGCACGGGACAGCGATATTACACATTACATCCACCAAGACACTACCCTTGCATTTCTATTAAACAAATTGATTCATTAAAAGAAAATTATTGAATAAGCAATAAATATAATTTGTTTACTGAATAAGCAATAAATATAATTTGTTTACAAGTTGAATTAAATTGTCTTATGAGAACTGTAGAAATTGATTAATTGTCAGATGCTGATATAAGTGTTGATTCCCACTCACAAAATTATAATAAAGCAAATGAAAATAAACAATTTTAATCTGAGAAGAAAGGTGGCTAAAATTTTTTTCTTAAAAAAAAATCAGTCTTTAATTATTTTTTGGCTACCTGATAAAACAATGACACATTCTCAACCTCTGGTTAATACTAGAAAAAGAGAAGTTACTACTGGTATATATAAAAAAAAACTTACAACAAAAATGTTGGACAATTCTGTTTAAATTTATTACGTTGTCAAATAAAAGTAATAAGAATATTATTATTCTGGCATAATTAAGTAGCAATGAGGACTTAGCTTCGGCATCCCTAGTAAACGTTGGCGATGAAGACATAGCACTATTAAATTATAACAAGTGTAATACAATAATATTACAGGATATGTATAGTTTTGTTTGTAAATATGGTCCAAAATTTTCATTTTGATTATTTTTTAAATATAAATTTTATTTTGAGTTCTATATATTTTTTTTTTAACATTTCCAATTAGTTTAGTTTTGTATTTATATTTAAATATCTGAAAATGTAAGGTTAGGCCATCCTTCCATTTATAGGAGTAATTAGATAAATTCTCTATGGGGTAATTATTCAGAGCAGCAGCATTTCTGAAGGAAATGTCCTAGACCCACAAAAGTAGCATAAATGTGTTCTGCGCAGCTTACCTTGTTAATATTCAGGAGGGCATAATGATAAAATAAGTAAAACGTACTAAATAAAATAGATAAAGGTACGAGCAGTTTGTCTGCTTTGTTTATGTCGGACGCCATGATGTTTGATGAAGTAATGCTATAGTAACGTGAACAAATGTGCATCGTGCTGTCACCTTATTGGCTGTGGATGTAGATGTCACCAAAGGTCAGTTGCAGTTTAGATGCGAGAGAGTGCGGTTCACGGCAAGTGGTGTGTGTGTGTTGCGTACGTCCAAATCCGACCGTGCAAAGGTTTGTGATTTAAAAATGGAGAGTGCAAGAATGAGGGTTTATGTGCGTAATATTCTGCTATATGGCGGGTTTTACTTGGACGTTTTAGTAGTATCATGGTGTTTTGTAGAGTGAGGTAAGGTGCACGACAGTTGAATTGTGCCCGTCACCTACCTAGGTGAGTTAATTCATATACTTCCGGTGTGTTTTACGGTTCCTTTAAATACCTAAAATCCTAGATTAGACTAAAATCGTAGGTTAGATTAACACCCTACAATCCAAGGTTAGATTAAAACCCTACAATCCTAGGTTAGATTAGCACCCTACAATTCTAGGTTAGATTAATACCCTACAATCATAGGTTAGATAAAACCCAACAATCCTAGGTTAGATTAAAAATGTAAAATAGTGATTCACTCATCGTGGGGTTAGGTTCAGTTAGGTTAGGTGGGCACACATTACGAAATTAGTCATACGTTAATGCCCCTAGTATATTCGTGTTCTGTGTAATTAGTAGAGTGGAAATATACCACCTTCCGTGATTTTTTCTTTTATTCGCAGAAAAGCCGCTACTCTGAATAATTACCCTCTATGGAGTTATGTTTATTTATTTGGTTGCCTAGGGCAACATTTGAGCTCCTATTATGATAGGATATAGATTTAAGTTCTAGAACACTTTTGATCATTACTTCAGAGAAACCACACATTTTAAAAGCTTTTCTCTGCAAAATGACTACATTTTGTCCTAGAGTAGGATAGAATAGTATGCAGGACTAGGGAACATTTGTAAAGTTGTTAGAGGGCGTGGATCTATGAAAAAAAAAAACCCACGTGGTGGCCAAAATGTTAATTTTTTTGAGTACTTTGAAGCTGAAGACATGACGGGAGGAACAAGGCTTTCCTGGCACCAGGGAATGATGCCGCAGACAACGCCCACCTTCCCAGCCTACTATCCTTTGGCAAACTGTAATGACCACTTCCAGTAGCTTTAACTAGTCATTTTAATGACGTCTCAGCCAAAGCTTCAAAAATCGACTCAGTCAAACTGAAAGGGCACACCATAGAACATGCGAGAATTTAGAAAAACAGATGTCTGATATGAAAGCGCAACTATCCCAAAATGACAGAAAATTGGAAGTCGCGTTGACAGAGTTGCAAGCGTAGCGGGAGGATGGAACAGAAAACACGGCGTGCACAGCTGGTAATCCACGTCAAGATCGCAGCTCACCCATTCATTCCGGCGATAACGCCTCTCTTCAGGCCCAAGTTCCACTGTGGCGATAATAAACCCTACAGTTGCCTTGATTCATCATCCTGCTAAACAGTTATCAGAGGGGGTTCCGATATTCACTGGTCATAGCAAGGAAAACCTAGTCAGTTATTCAAAAAAAAAAAATCTTGAGTATGCAAATATGTTTGGTCTAACTGATGCTGATAAACTTAAATATTTAGGTTTCAGCCTGAAATCAACAGTCTTATATTGGTGGGAAGTTATTCATGATACCATACATAGTTTTCAACATTTTCGTTCTAAATTCATAAAACAATTTTGGAATTCCAAAATACAAGGAAATTTGCATGCTAATTTACCACTGGAGAAATTTGACCCTCGACGTGGGAAGTCTCTCAAGGAGCATTTTAGTGATGTATATGAGCGCACATGACACCTCTCTGCGAGGATGAAGACGATGTAATTGTGGAGGTAATTATGGCACGAGAAGTGGTTAGGTAGATCCTACACTGATTTAGCAAATTTTTTATTTCGATTATTACAATTAGATCAGTTGGACAGACTATCCCGACAACATCAGGGATACAGGGAAAATTCGCCTAGTACACGCAATCCACCGCTATATGCAGGCGCTCAAAGTGAGCATATACAACAAAATAAAGACCCACATAATCCTCGTGTTCCTATATTAGAGGTTATACATGATGATGATGATGATTCTAACCATAATCACAATTGTAAAACTAGTGATAATTCAAAACGTAACT
Organism: Clitarchus hookeri; assembly: GCA_002778355.1. Lineage (NCBI taxonomy): Eukaryota > Metazoa > Arthropoda > Insecta > Phasmatodea > Phasmatidae > Clitarchus > Clitarchus hookeri. The sequence continues at coordinate 934,565 of NQII01000163.1, forward strand.
GGAAAACAAGATACAATCCTGGATACAAGCGCAGAGGTAGGAAATAAAGATAGTAAAGAGGGGGAGTATTCCAAGAAAAACAGTTTGGAATTAAATACAACTAATTCTCCACAAAATGGTACAACTCAGGCAAATTATTTAGTACCTGTATCTCAACCTCCACCCTTGTTCATACTTACCATGCCACCAACATGCAAGGAATTCACAGCCTGCTGTGCCTTACACAATGCATCCAATGCAGGTATATTTCAGGGAAATACACCTCTGAATCCTGTGGCCTCTGCATTCTCACAATCCTCAGAAAAGCAATACAGTTCACAAATAACTACCCGAGAAGATGTGTCTGCCCATTAGAGATTAACCTAGATTGGGGCCAGTTAACCTAAAACATCTTCCGAAGATGGAAGAACAGAACATAAAGGAGGAGGAGAAGCTACTTCAAGAGGAATTAATCCGAATGGCGAAGTCAAGATTAGTTTCAGCCGCTGAACAACGCAAGAAGTAGCAGAAGGTGACAAAATGGAATAAATTAAAAATTGGTAACTTAGTACTTCGGCAATCTAACCCAGTCAGTTATTTATGGGAACACACAACCAAGAAACTGATAACGCTGTAAGATGGACCTTTCAAGGTTGACGTGAGACGTTGGATGACTGACGACGTTGTCACGGTCGGGCGAGGTTTTGATGTGTTGATCAGGGACACGGGCTATGTAACTGGATTGACTTCATAGGCTGCCAACCGGTCCCCGGCTGGTATATAAGCTAGTACGTATAGCTTGACGGCATGGCACAAAGTCTGGAGTGGGCTTAGCGGTCCTTCGCACTACTAGTTTGCACAAAGCCACTGGTTTACCTGTATTGGGCGTGGGCCGGGGTAGCTCCTGACTCACCCGCTGTTGCTGCAGGTGCCAGCTGGAACTCATGCCCAGTCAATGGGAAAAGGCGGTGATGGCTGTAGCCCGTGGAGGGCTGCTGGTCCTGCACCATGGGTTGTCTATTCCTAGCGGTACTGGAAGTCCGTGGCGAAATCTCTCAACGATAGGATCACCCTGCTGCAGGGTTGCATGCTAACTGGTGTCGGTTCAATTTACCCTTGGCAGGTGAGATCTTACTAGTTAGGCGGAGTAGGTCGGCTGGTTCTACACCTGCTCAGCAGGTTGGTGGCCCTGCCACCATTGAGACGCTGCCGCTGCTACTGCTGTACCTCTGCGGCTGGCATCTATGCCGTTGAGGGCGGTATGGCCGCCCCGTCTAGGAAATGCTCAACCTGTAACTGGACCACGGCTCGTGGCACTGCCGTGGCAGCTGACGACCCAGATGTCCTTGAGGGCGTCTGTGTTGGTGGACTGGTAGTCTGCGCATGCCTGATGCCGGTAATTGCCATCCAGTATCGGCAGGGACTACTTCGGTTGGTTGCCTCTGACTGGTGTTACCTTAGGACGTACAGTGTCGGCGCCTCCGGCACGGCCCGTAGGTCGTCATAATGGAATTTAACTTGCCTTTGCGCACCCATCTGGATGATGTAGTCTGTCTTCCTCACTCTTCGTACCACTGCTAGCGTTCTTGCATGTAGACATGTGCAATTTGCAACTCTTTCAGGGGCCATGTGGTTTCTGGCAGCCACTGTTGGACATACCGTTCCTGTCGTTTCCTGACCTGTTCGAACCTCTGCCGGCGGTGTCCTTCTCGTGTCTCCATTTCTGAGGGTCCTGAGTTTGTGGTCGGTTGTGGGTATGCATATTCCCGAGTCATGCCAGACCATGTCAGTATAGTAATTCTGAGGGCAGAACAGTATCTCTGGGATGTGGGTAGCTCAGGTAGTGTAGTCATCCCCAACGCGAAGCCGGAACTGCACCTTGTACTCTTGGTTCCTTCATTCTGTGGGATTCGCATGGGGGTGGTACACCGCCATTGTGTGATGTACTGCCCACCACATGGTGAAGAGTTCCCGCCATCTCTTTCCCCTGAACTGCGGTCCGTTGTCGAAGATGATTACCTATGAGTAACCCAGTGGGCAAAGAAATAATTCTGCAATGCTCCCGCTACTTTTTTGAGGCGTGACCTCGGGAGGGGATAAGCCTCGCACCACCTGGTGCACAAATCTGTCACCACCAACAAAAATCTCTTCCCGTTTGTGGAGCGGGTATATGGTCCTATCAGGTCCAAGGCAATTGTCACAAAGGGTTTCTCTGGTACACACGGTTGCTGTTGAGTAACGCCATCTGTGCAGTGCATTTTTCGCAGACACGTACAAATTCCCGCACTTGACGGATGAGCCCTGGCCAGAAATAGCGGGCTAGTATGTTCTGCTTGTTTTGCGCGGCTCCCGGGTATCCCGCCAGGCGACTGGTGTGCAAGTGTTCCAGGACGAACGTTCGTCCCTCCTCCGGGACGTACGTTTGTCAGTTCCCCTCTTCCCCTGCGGGCCGAGTCTCCAAGTGGTAATCGACCACGCACCAATTGGCCAGCTATTCTCTGGCACACTGCGCCCGGCGCTCCGCGACATCTGCGGACAGCTGTTGTGCGGAGAGTACTCGTTCCTATACCGCATCACGTGCCTAAGGTGACGTGCTGTAACCGGGCAACCGGCGGACTGTCTGGCGGGAATAGGACTTCCCACTCGTCTTCATCACGTGCTATTTTGGTTGTACAAGTCGCACGGGAAAGGGCGTCGGCTAGTTGGTTTTCTTCGCCCGGAACATAGTCCTGTAATACCATGAACCCCTGCGTAAGTTTGCTGCGGACAGTGCGCATGTTATGCAGCCGCATTAAACACTGATTGTTGGTCCTCAATGTGAATAGTTTGTACTCTTGGTGTTGGCGGTTGAGTTTTAGTGCCCATACGATAACCAAGCATTCCGTCTCGTTCAGGTTGTAGTTGCGTTTGCATGGGGCAAACTTCGTTCTACCGTAGTCTGTACTCAAGTAAATAAAGCACAATAGATAATAAGCTACAGAGTTAAATGCAGACATCAAGATTAACCTAATACAACACAGGATATCGTACATTAATGCAAATAAATTAATTAGCAACCTTTAGTTTTAAAATGTAGATACATCGAACTGGGAGGATTTCTAAACACCTCATAAGAGCTAATTTTCAATCCCAGACTTTTTCAATCCCTAAATTTAAAAACCTACGGTAATTATTAAGTTTAGGGGCTTTTCAGAAAAACACAAAAACAATTCAAAATTATGATATATTTGTACTCGGTAATTATCTAGTTTAGGGGCTTTTCTGAAAAACACAATACAAATTTAAAATTATGATATATTTCTACTCTACTAATGATGCAGAACACGAATATACTAGGGGCATCACTTTAAAATTAGTGCAACATATTTTTAAAAATTGAACAAGTTTGTGAGATGACTGTTTCTGACAGTTTGTTTACGTTTATGAACGAAACGTTTTATGCCAACAAAAGTTGTTTTAATGAATTCAGCATAGCTTACCTAGTTGATATTGAAGCGGCCGTAGTGTTAAAATAAGTAGAACATATTAAAAAAAACTTGCGAAATATGTTTGTTTGTGTCTATTAACGTCAGAGGAATTATACCAGCCCCCTACCTAGGTGAGTCAATTTACATTCTTTTGGTGTGTTTTACGGTTCCTTTAAATCCCTGCAATCCTACATTCGTATTTTAGTGTAAAACCCAAACATCCTAGGTTAGTGTAAAACCCAAACATCCTAGGTTAGTATAAAACCCAAACATCCTAGGTTAGTGTAAAACCCTACTATCCTAGGTTAGTTTAAAACCCTAACGTCATAGGTTAGTGTAAAACCCAACAATCCTAGGTTAGTTTATAAATGTAAAATAGTGATTCACCCATCATGGGGTTAGGTTCTGTTAGGTGAGCAGATATTACGAAATCAGTCGGACGTTAATGCCCCTAGTATATTTGTGTTCTGCATCATTAGTAGAGTGGAAATATACCATTTTCCATAAATTACTTTTATTTTTAAAGAAAAGCCCCTAAACTTAATAATTACCAAACCTACAATAGTTGTACATAAATCAACATAACCGCATTTATTCAATTAAGTCAAGAAATTTAAATTCACTCACATGTAAAACAACGTATTCACCTCGTAACTTTGCATTGTAATTTTCTTGTACATTTCTATTTCACCTACATAACGTCAATAAACAAATATCGTGACGGGGAAAACGTCATGTAAATATAGTGTCTGGGGTTAGACAAATATAATAGAAAAAAAAATATATCGAATCCACACACTATCGAGAGAATAATTATATCGATATTTTGGTTTCAATATTTAGATACTTTGAATCGATAGATTTTTATTTAATATAATTATCAATATTTTAAAACAAAATTAAACAAAATAATTTGTATCCAGAAATAAAATCTGTAAGGTAATTAGCGTCACAAGGAAACAAATTATGATCATTTAGTAATGATGTATAGACGCAAATATTTCTAATTCAAAGAAATCATGTGCATTATTGTGACCACGAGATAGGGTGCTAAAAATTTGTAATTAACTACTTTGTAAAAATGTGTATGATTATATTTATATTATGGACCATTGTTAGTGTTTATTCTACTACAGATTACGAATACAAATGATAACAGTTTACAACGGGAAATATTTCACTACAAGGAGCGCTGAAAAACAAATGAGTACAGTTAAAAATAGAATGGTTTCTGAATATATGTGAATTGTTAATTTTTGNGATGGGGACTGTTTTTAATTGAAAATTACAAATTGGCAGTATATTAATGAATTCTATTTCTTTTCTCGTGAAATACATAGTAGCGATAAACTATTTTATGTTATAAAACTTAATGTATATAACTTAACAATTTTTAACTGCCAGACAAGAAAAATAAACAAACAAAACTCCCGACACAGACAGTGTTTCTATTATTTAATTGCTTGTAATTCCTTGCTAGGCTCACAATAATATTCTTGAAAATTACGTTGTCACTAAATTTAATGATTTTTTCTAAAGAAATACAAGTGCCAAATATGATAAACTTAATACATAAAAAAAGATATAACAATAGCACTTGAATACGATGCACACTGCTTACTCTGTAAATATACACAGAGATGACAAAAGTCATGGGATAGCAATATGCAAATATAAAGATGGCAGTAGTATCGCGTAGAATATGTATAAATGGGCAGTGCATTGGTTGGGCTTTCATTTGTAGTCAAGTGATTCATGTGAAAATGTTTCTAACGTGATTATGGCCACACGACGGGAATTAACAGAATTTGAACGCGGAATGGTAGTTGGAGCTAGACGCATGGGACATTCCATTTCAAAATGGTTAGGGAATTCAACATTCCGAGATCCACAGTGTCAAGAGTGTGCCAAGAATACCTAATTTCAGGCATAACCTCCCACCATGGACAACGCAGTGGCCGACTGCCTGCACTTAATGACCGAGACCAATGATGTGTGCGCAGAATGGCCAGTGTTAACAGACAAGCAACACTTCGTGAAATAATCGCAGGAAGCAATGTGGGACGTACGACGGACATGTCCATTAGGACAGTGCGGCGAACTTTGGTTGTACTGGGCTATGCGAGCAGAAGACCGACTCGAGGGCCTTTACTAACAGTACAACATCGCCTGCAGCGCCTCTCCTGGGCTTGTGACAATATCGGTTAGACCCTAGACGACTGGAAAACCGTAGATTGGTCAGATGAGTTCCGATTTCTGTTGGTAAGAGCTGATGGTTGGGTTCGAGTGTGGCGCAGACCCCATAAATCCATGGACGCAAGTTGTCAACAAGGAACTGTGCAAGATGGTGGTGGCTCCATAATGGTGTGGGCTGTTTTTACATGAAATGGACTGGGTCCTCTGGTCCAACTGAACCGATCATTGACTGGAAAGGGTTATGTTCAGCTACTTGGAGACCACTTGCAGCCATTCAGGGGCTTCATGTACCCAAACAACAATGGAATTTTTATGGATGACAATGCACCATGTTACCGGGCCACAACTGTTCGCGATTGGTTTGGAAGAACATTCTGGACAATTCCAGCGAATGATTTGGACACCAAGATCGCTCAATATGAATCCCATCGAATATTTATGGGACATTATCGAGAAGTCAGTTTGTACACCAACTCCTGCACCCGCAACACTTTCGCAATTATGGACGTCTATAGAGGCAGCATGGCTCAATATTTCTGCTGGGGTCTTCCAACGACTTGTTGAGTCCATGCCACGTCAAGTTGCTGCACTTCGCCGGGCAAAAGGAGATCCGACACGATATTAGGAGGTATCCCATGACTTTTGTCGTCTCAGTATATAAGAAAACAAAGTGGGAAGTCCCCACATTGAATAAACTCGTTTAGGGAAATAATCTTTTCCGTGGAGGAGAAGAAACTATATGTGGAACATCTACAGTCTAAACTCAACTCATTTAGCCACTAGTTAGTTTTCTGGTACAGTAAACATTATAGAGTAGGTGATGTGAAAAAATATATCTATAGTGTTTAATTACTTTTTTTGAGCGAACTTGTTTGTTCATGGCTCCTCTACGCAGCGGCATATTGTTACATCTATGAAAAGAGTCTGGAAGGTGTAAGATTTGCTCTAAACTAGTGATTCATGGTGACACATTTTTATGTGGGTAAACATCGATAGTCCGATTTGTATAGTATCGATACCCTTTGTTTGATATATCAATATAAACCTATTGATATTACAAAACGTAAAATCTATATATTTTCTCTCGATTCCCATCCTTGCCACAGTCAGTAAAAAAATAATAAAATATACATTTTTTTGTTCTGGAATTATAATGGCCTATGGTTGTGCCCACGGCCAATATCGACGATTCCAAACGAAACACAACAAAAATAACAAAATTTGCATAAAACGAAATATCCAAAGTCGAAGGTTCATTGAACTCACGAAAACTGTCAAAATGGCACAAACACAAAATGAAGTCGCTACTCCGACGCTGATGTCCATAAAAATGAACTGTCACCGACTGCGTATACAGAAGAACTATGAATAAAAGCTTCATATCATTCATCTGTGATAGACGTACCAGCAAGGAAATCTGCACAAAAATCGTTTCATTCAACAGGATATTTCGTCTGACTAGTTAACAGTGAGCATTTCATTCCTACGGTGTAACTACACTGGTGTAATTCGGTACAGCAAAATTTACACCTGCTTCAGAGGAGGTGTATCTGGCGTAGTGTAATAAAATTCGCATGTGTCTGATGAATAGTTTGTCCAGTGTGAGATTAAGGTTGTTTCAGTTCTTCACGATAATAGTGAAAGAACACTGCTAAACGATAATAACGAATATACATTCATTTCAATTAACTGTAAGTATTCATTTTTCTCTCCAAATTATAGGTGGAGCATAGACAGCATGCAGAACTTTCTGCAACATGAAGGGGCAAGTTTTAAGAGTGAGCGTCAAGACTTTCCCTTGTCAGACATAAACTGGGAATTATATATAAAAAAAAAGTATCGATACATTACTATAATCGATCTTTCTATTATTTTAAGAAAATCAGTTTTTTTTTCGGATTCTCTTTTACTAGAAACATTTCCTTCAATATTTCGATGATAGCGATACCACACCGCTAGTATTGAAATTCTGATACAAATGATGCGTTTATTTCAACCAAAAAAAAAAGTGTAGCCACTGTCAGTGCAGCTTAGATGAAACTTATTTAGTTAACGTTGCCTGAGTGGTTGGGGATAATAATGCGGACGTCGTCCAGCAACTATGTTAAGAAAAGTTAGAATATTACTATTTCGAATTGAATGCGCGCCAGCTCACTGGGTGAGTACGAAGTCGCAGTTCTCAGGATCGTGGGCCGAACGACCATGTGGCTGTATCCCCTGACACAAACAGAAATAATTTACAGGAAAACGTAATATATAGCCGGGGTATTCAGGCTCCCCAATACACCTTAGTATTATCTTTTACCTTATAAATGAAGGATGCCTCCTTGAGGTGTCGATGTCTTCCTGGATAGGGCCAGAGCACGGAATACAACACTAAAGGAGAACTCACGAAATTCGGTTAACTCAAGTAAATTGTATTGCCGAATCGTTTACACAGTTACTTGTATGCAATGCAAATTAAAGCGGACCTGACTCACAAGGCCTGCCAGCGGCCATAACTGTTGGTAAACTAAATAAAAGTTCCAGCAAATTACATTACCCTATTACAGTTAAGTGTTCAGACCAAAGTATGAAAGTCACCTGCGATGCGACGCACGTGCAGCACCTAAGACCCGTGGAATAAGACTGCCGGGGGTAGCGCGGGGTGAGCGAAGTTCTTGCCGAGAGCTGACTCCACTCTGCGAGGTAATTTAATTAACTGACCTCATTAACATACTACTTGAAACATATACACATAAAACACTGAAATGTTTTGAGTTGGTTTTCTTTATCCTGTAGATAGTTAAGAGGTCGTAAATAAACACTAATTTAATTACAAAACATGATTATGTGGTGCCTTGCAGACCAAGTGGGAATTTAGATTTTTTAATTTTTGGGGCACTCTACGACCAGAACAGGCAGGTTGAAAGAAAGACTAATCATTTCCCATGTCACCAATTGGCTTCATTAGACAAAATTGCACTCGGAAAATTACATAGAACACTTCAAATACCCTAGCCTGGCTACTCTACACCGCATTAAATATGCACATGGCATGCATCTATTCTGCGATTATTTCGCAATCCCATAAGAGCAAATTTCACGAACATTAGCCCGTGGGCGATAAATTCTAACGCTATTTAATACACATTCTAACACTTGATTCATATCCTACTTACACAGATCTCTCTAGGGTAACCACAGACACTGGGTTGGGTGACTCGGTAACAGGTCATGACCCATTCCCAAGTGAACGATGCGGACATGCACGACGTGCGTGCTCCGCAGGTCTCACTGGTGCAGCGATTGTGGGCCGATGACGTGACGACAGTGGCCGGGTCAGACCACGGAGGAGTGGTCAACTTCATAGTCTTTATTATAGTTACATAGGCAGTGTTGAAAGAAACGACTATTGTGCAGCTCTCAGCTACATTTCGTTACACAGTTATTGACAACACATATTTTTGTGTCACAAATTTTTCTTTACTATGGGAGTACAGGTGAATTTGATTAATTAAATTTCTATTCTTAAGCATTTTTAGAATTCGTAAATTATATCATCAGCGGAATATCATATGTCAAATTTGCTGAACGTTAATTATAAAATTATAAAGATGGTTCTCCTACTCCCTTCTGCATCACCCTTCACATCCATGCTGCCATGTGTGTATTCCTACCATTGCCAACCTTCAAGTCTATACCTATCTCCGTTCGCAGTGTGACTGCTTGCTTTCCGAGGAAAAAAACAGATGGGATATCATGATAGAGGGGTGGCATTCAATTCTCACAGCTCAGGTTTCATCTCATAATTTTATAATAAAATTAAATTTGAAATGGTGGCAATTATATTACAATCACTTTAACACAAACATGTTCGTAAGATTCTGCCATTCGCCTACGTTAAATTATTTTTCCCATGATCATTATTGAGAGAAACATTGCGTTTTTTTATTGCAGAAAAAGTTCTAATGCATACCACATTCTTGTAGGTGCATCGTCCTGGTATGATGGCTGACAATCATGCACCGTCTTCACCTGTCGCCAGAGCTGCCCCTTCTTCCAGACTCATCTGGAATTTCTGCGGAGCATTATTTAGTCTCAGCAAGAATGGGCTCCAGCATGAAATATCGTGTATGCATAACCCAGACAAGGCTGCACCTCAATTGTGCGAGCGGTGTGGTATCACCGTCAACTAGAAGGACGATATCCACAAACCACTTCGCAGCTGTATAGGCGAGATCAGGCAGGCAGCAACACTTAAGTGCAGGTTTTGTAATGCTGCATTTATCTGCCTCATGTCTCTTGGCAAGATTTTGACAGTTCGACGAAAGTAGCATCAATGTTTACTTTTTGTTTATGTATCCTTTCGCCATCAGCTGGTGTGTCAAGTGATAGCTGTATATTTTATTAACACACAGTCCGGTAATCCACTTGTCATTGTAACTCTAAACAAATGTTAAGGTATTTATATACTGATTCAGGTTAAAATAGAAAAACTTGCAAAAAATTGAATATTTGTTAACACATTTTTAATTGATTAGACAGCGAATTTGGTTTAACATTTGCAAGATGGTAAATTGTAGTTCTTATCAGACTTTGGATGTTACAGCTAATATATTAAGACTGGAAATAAAGGTAATTTGGGGAAGTTCCTTGAAAACGCACTTTCATTCGCCAACAAACAACTCACCAACGACCTTCGCAATGCAGTTATTCTGCTATTACTGTTAATAAAGAGTTCCGAGTTTCAAATATGTGGCATATAAGAATTGCTTCGTTACTACCCACGTGCATCCCACTTTCTTTGTTTTATTAAAGCATTAGTTGAGGATGGGGAGATGGTGGAGACGTCTACGCGTGCTAGTGTATGCACATTCTGGCGAGAACAAAACAATCACTGGAGTCGTCTCACAGATTTACCCAGGTGGCCTGCCTCCCCGATCCTCCGTGTCAGAGATGAAGTAGATTGTTGTGGGTACTAACCATTTGGCTTCTAGCCATGGACTGTTCACGGCTGGTCCAACACTGTCCGAGGGGGCCCTGTGTTAAGTTTAATGGTGCTTATAATGACAATCTACATGCGGAGCTGTATGGCCAAGACACTACGCCAATTAAAACATTAAAAATCTTACGAAAATACGAGGGTTATGCGGAAAGTAAGGTCCGAATCGCAGTAGCTAATCGAATGTCACGCGAACATTGTAATGCGTGGGCACAGACTCCTGGCATGCCTTGCTCGTCAAACGACGCCATTTGCATTGGTATTGTTGCAGTGTGCTGTTTACAGTGTCAGTTCAAAATGTTAAAAACAATTGATCAGCACGCCGAATGTGAAATACGGTCAGTGATTCCGTTTTTGACAGCAAGGAACGTTTCAGTAGCAGAAGTTCATCGACAGATAAGTCAAGTTAATGGCCCCAATGCGATGAGTGACAGCTAAGTGCGTAAGTGGGCGAGAGCTTTCAAGGACGGACGGGAAAATATCCATGATTAACCGTGATCAGGCCGATCATCAGTGATCACAGAAGATTTGGTCAAAGCCGTGGACGAAAATATTCGTGAAGACCGGCGATTCACAATTTCAACTTTAGCATTGGAATTTCCGAATATGGGCAATTTCAGACTGGTTATCCTCACAGCCGGCAGACGTTTGTGACTTAGGCATACAAAAGCTTGTAGAACGTTATGACAAATGTTTATTTTTCTACATAGTTTCCATATTTGTTTAGAGAAACATGTAAGGAATTAAATAAAAAGTTTTTTTAAAAAAAATTTGTGATGGTTTATGTTTTATAAGAAATCGTACCTTACTTTCGGAATAACCCTCGTAAATACAACACAAAAAAACTGGGTTGGCTGTGACGTGAGCCCAAACTCACGGGTCTCCGTGACCGTTCGCTGCACTGAATGACAGCAGCAGCCGCCCCAGCTGAGCATCGTTCTGACGACACGAACATCGAAAGAGACCGTCAGTAACAGTATCTCGATTGTGTTTGGGAAGGCACCAGTTTTGCCCAACACCCCACGAGTCAGCTGATGGTCCCACTTTTATCCGACCACGTGGGTGACACCAGGACCACCTCGTGGCTTGGATCCAAGCACATGTGCTCACACTCAGTGCTGCGCCATCAGGGTGCGTATGAACAACCAAATGCCATTATGCAAAATTATTGTTCAGTGTGTTAGTGGCCCCAAAGAGCAGAGCCTAAATTATTACGATTTCATCCCAAGTGTTCAATATGTGTGTAAAATGTCTTAACATATTTCTAAATTACATCAACAGCGAAGTTCAACGACTTCCTACTTGGAACACTGGCTTCACCAGTGCCAACTTAAGTTCAGCCCCCACAGGCATCACCTGACTGGAGGCAATTAAGTTTTATGTATTATTCAGTATATGTATTATTTTCAGCAGTCGTCAGGTTTACAAACTCATATAGACAGGTTTTCAGCATTGTGTGTACGTAATGTTAACAACACAAAAGTGTGTTGTTATTAATGTTTCAGTAGCATGTGTAGTTTGTAGAACACATAACTTTTTGTTAGGGCCTCTGTCAAGCCTCAAATTAGCTCAGGGAATTTTCCCCATCATTCACTGTAACAATTAAGGGTTTAACATTATTTTCAGTTTCTTTTTACGCTCACGTGTTTCCGACCTCTGGCATATTCACGGCAAGCGGCCGGATAGACGCCAGTAGGGCATCAAGTTTGAAGAAGGCATTCATCGGCGCAGGCAGCGAGGTTCGTGACTCCCAGGCACTTCAACAACTTCTTTTGTCTACCATCAAGAACAATAGTCTTTTACTTTTTATCATCCAGAACATTCATTTAACCTAACTTCATCACCATCTCCATCTCCAGTAGACTCAAAACCTCAGGATTTAACCAAACATCTTTAATCCGGAGAGCACAAGCTCATTTTGCCGTGTTAGCCCCCGGCAGGCTTAGTCCGTCGGGTCCATTTAAAGACGATGTGAGCATCGTCACCATGGTTTGTACTATGTCAGAACATCAATTAATGACTTCAAAACCCCCCCCCCCCAGTCAAGCCTTTTGATTGCAGGCCTTGCCTCTTAAAGCAGGACCCATCAACCAGCCATTTTCAGGGTTTTAAGTGTATTTCAGTGTAATATGTACTTTAACTAGTGTTTAATTGGTGTGTGGAGTGGCCTTACAACTCCGCATTTGGCTAACTTCATACCAGCATAACTATCCACTTCACAACGGGCACCCGTGGTGGTACTGGGCCGTCCGCGACTGCTCACAGCATATCGCACCGTAATTAACACGTCTTCAATTGAGACATAGAGGACCGGGGGAGCAGCGGAGCCACCTGGGTGATTCGTCCACGACCCACAAAAGCAGAGCGGCCAGTAAGAAATCAACAAGACTTCTCTGGTGAGTGTTTCCCGCCAGAACTTTACACAAGTAGCAGTGCAACCCCGAACTTAAGTCAATCTGTCTCAAAATTGCAAAAGTAAATAAGAGTACATATAAATATTATTTTTCATTGTTGAGCCATAGTAAAACTGATAGACGTAAATATTTATCTGTCAAAAATTTAATCAATATTATTTATTCCAGGTTTTACTTAATCCGATATTTTGAACTGCATAGAAAATGGTGATATTTGAGACTTAGATTTGTTGTGTTGGCACTTGTTTAATGTCTATGTAATTGTGATAATTCTTTTATTATTTATTTTGTATTTCCCCAAAAAATTTTTTTATCATTGCAACGTGCTCTAGTTCAGCTTAATATATTTGTTTGTTCACTTTTAAATTTGTAAAACAAATTTTATGTGAAAATTCGTTAATGTTTAAATATTTATCTGTTTAGTTTATTTTATGTTTCTTGGTATAAAATATTTTTCTTTATGTTTATTAATTATTTACATACATCATATTGTGTAAATTGTTAATTTTAAAAATGAAAAACTTTAATTGTGAATTATTATATATTCTTTCCCAACTTTCGATTTTTGTATCAACTAGTCGTGCTAGACCTTGAAGTCAGGAGCAAACTTTGGTATATATAAAATTCCACTCAAATAACTTTCTTCTTCTCACAGCACAGCACAGCACAGCACTCTTGACTTTGCCTCCGTTCGCAGAGGTGCGGTCTTGCCTCTTCGGAGAGTTAACGGCATCTGGCTTTCACGGGACTACATCTGTGCACTATGGCCGGTCGAGTAAGCTTGCTTGCTCGATCATCTCGAGCCCAACCCGAAAGAGTCAGCCGTCAGGGTGGGCTGCAGTGTGGTAGGTACACAATCGTTTTTGCAGCACTTTTACAAAACACTCGTACGTAGTTCCAGATATCCCACCCCCCCCCTCCTCTACACCCTTCATGGAACATGGGGACGGATGGGGGATCGTTGGCCTCATGAAGGTGACTGCGCGAGACACAGATTTCCTACGGGAAAAACCCACACCTTGCGGAATTACTCTAGCAATATCCTGAAGGCCTCTACATCATCCAGACCCTGAAGCAAGTAACACACGGGCTCCAACTTCAACGACAAAACAAACTATCACCACCATTACTTCCCTCTGTCCGCAACAACAGCTGGAGGACATGGAAACAGAATTCCAGTAACAGAAACGCAGAGGAAAACTTACCATCACAGCTGAAAACCACACAGTCGATGTCTGAGGCGAAAATCACCATCCTGATATCGAACTGGTATGCTACACTGCAAGAAGTCGGAGATGAGACATCAGTAAACTCAACCCCAGGCCCTTCAGGCCAACCGGCTGGTCGCACTCAGCCGGCTGCAACCACCATACTGACACATCATATACAAAAATTTTGCATAGTGATCCCAGACACCACTAAATTCAACCTCCCGGTTTAAAACCGGGGAGCAATAATCAAATACGGCTTCTCACTTCTCCCCTCAAACAGAGGCATCCAAATTCTCACCTCTTATTGCTAACAATATCAGGCAGCAATCACAATGCTCACAGAAAATTGTATTAGTTTGTTTAGATTCAGCAATACCACAAAATTCAGTTTTTGACCTCACACCTGCCACAGAAATTGAAGAGATATCAGGTAAGATCTTACAAGCAGCGGCTATCAGATCCAGCCCATCTACCAATTCAAAAAGAAAATCCCGGACAGCAATGACCCCAACAAATTCACGTTGGAGCCCCAACGTTTCTTTTGTGTTATGGCCGTGCAGAATACAGATCTCCCCTCTTCCCTCACCCAACTGCACAAAGTCACTAGGGTAACCATGACAATTGTTCATCCCCGCCACTATCAAAAAAGACCGTCAGATGTGGCACAACGTAAGAATTGTCAAGCCCTGGGACACACCCGGAACTTCTGTTCTATGCCACAAATCTGCCCCTACTGCACCGGGCCACACCCCATGGGTGCCTGCACTCAACCAGCCACAGCTCTTAAAGGCATCATTTGCTCCAGCGAACATTCAGCCGTCTCAAAAACTTGCCACAAATACCTGGAAATGGTTGAGAAACGCGAAACGGCCAAGTCAATAACACCACCTTCTAAGCCAGCAACTGAACTATCTGGGAACTTGGCCAAAACCTCAGTGTCCAAATATAAACAACCACACCATAAGCAATCGCGCAGGCCTTCTTAGAGTCCCGTCACTTCACAACACAACAAGCCCCAACTGAAACCACGACACCAAATGCAAATACCTCCCGCCTCTTCCCGCCGAAAATTGCTCGGGGGAATGAAGGACACCATGACTTCATGTAGTTCCTAAAAGAATGTGACTTTCAATCCCTCATGAAGCAATTTTCTTCCCTTTTTTAAAATCAATAAAGTTTTAACTGCAAACCGCCTGAACAAACCTACAATCACAGATTTATGGCCGTGGTGAATTGTTGGTTGGAGTAAAACTGCAACCAAAAGATGTAATGGATGACCTCCATTTCCGACTCCGCTTAGCAGAATCTTTGGTCTTGGAGAAGAAGCCGATTACTCCTAGGTCACGTGGAAGGCCAAGCAAGTCATCTGCAGAAACAGACTCAACTCCACCTCCTAAAAAAATTGCAGCTGCTCAAAAACGCCCTATCCCAGAGGTTCAGAATGACATGGTCGCCCATTTACCTTAATATCCAGAACAAGCCAGTGGTGGGTGTTGCAAACAAAGGAATTGTGCCAGAAAGTCTTGCTGGAAATGCAGCAAATGTGGTATCTACTATTGTTTGAAACAAGATTGAAATTATTTCAGAAACTTTCATATGAAGTTAATTGACGATGAAATACTTTTTCTTGTTGTAATTAATTTAATATACTTGCCTGTAAATATTTTATGTTAAGTATCTATTTGAATATATTTTTGTGACAAATTTCATGGGTGCGGAAGAATACAGTATAAAAACTGGGCGTAAAGGTTATGGAAATAATACTTCGGTAAATTCTTGTATAATTCTGTATTCTTGGTATTGTTATAGTTCCTTAGTTACTTTAGATCAATTTTAAATTTTCCTTCACATTTAGTAATTTCGTCTACAAATGAGGACATCACAAAACAAAAATACTTGAGATCCGAAAATCCTGAAATTTTACTAAGAGGTTATATAAATGTAGTAAATCATCTATGAAAGGTTACTGAATTTTTGTATGCTTGGTTAAAATCATAGACTGAAGATGAGGTAGACTGATCTTGTTGGTTAAGCACAACCAATCTCAGTGTCCCAACATAGAACTGCTTTTCTGCCAATACGACTAGCAAAAATGGCGTGGATTGGATTTGAAGTTAGAATACGGTTTGTAAACAAGTGCTTTAAGATATATTCCCCGTTTTCAAAATTTCGTTGATAGATCCACCAGTGGTTGATTTTTAGTGGTATTTTCATCTGTTTCCAAGCATATATTAATACCATTACACTCTAATTCTACATTTTTCATCACCCATTTGTAAAACTTGACGGCCAAATTATTTTTGTATATTTTGGAATGTTTGAAAATTACAAGTGTGTTAACTTTTATTTTTTAGAGAAAGCGCTCGAAAATTCATCGATTGATGTTTTGGTGCATATCCACTAGATCCACCGAATTTTCAGGCCGGTTGAACTGGTGGATCAGTCGGTGCAATCGGACTCAACCGAAACGGTAATTTTCGAATACGCGGATTTATAATTCCTCTAACCGATTTGTAATGCAGTTTGATTAAATTCAAATTTGTAAAAGTGTTTTATTCATATAATAGTACTTGTCATTTAAAAATTAAGATATAAACAAACACGTTCATCACGGTTGAGCACGTGACTTGGACAATTAAGATTAGTGTTTGAAAGGATTTTAACCAACGAGCATCTACTCTTACGGAAAAAGAGGAAACTCAAGCGTATAACTTGTCTCGCTTTTTAACTTCCGACTCTGTGAGAACAACGGTGGCGACAAACTTTACGTGGCAAGAATTGGAAACACAAACCTGCGCACAGCAGCCCTCCTCCAAACCCCTCCCAGCTCTTTTTGTTTCTATTTTAAAGAATTTGGTTTGTTTATTTTTTACTCGTGGGCATGTTTAACCTACTTTGTATTTTAAATAAATCATGTTAACGTATGCGTACACTTATTTGTAGATCCAACCCATGGTAAATTATTACAGTTAATATGTATTTCATGAACACAATCAATAATACAGTACTAGGTAAACACAAATGACAGTCCACTCACTTATTACATTAAAAGGGCAGAAGAAATGGCAGTTAAATATTTTTTTTACGCAATGCTTTCATTGTACTTTAGTGAAACTGTCACGCATGAACATAATGAACAACATTATTTTTATTTAGGAATGCTGTCCACTGTGACGTGAACCGCACGTTCACGAGTCCTTTTGCCCACTGACTGCCGCAGTATGCCCACACCAGACGCACCACACCGACAGGCTTGTGGGCACGAGTGCATTTGTGTTTATTATTTATTCAGTTTATTTCGTCAGTGTATTTGTAAATAATGTCAGTGTGTAATTCATTTATAATTTGTTTTGTCATCAGGAGACAATTTGCCCAGCCACAGCCAGAGACATGTGACATTCTACATTTGGCAATGCTGTGGCTGGTGCAATGAAAACATTTAGAATAAGTATTATCATTTTTATTATGTATTTGTGTAATTGTAATTATGTTTTGTTGTGTTAATTTAGTTCATATAATTTTTCATCCCGTAATCATCTTTTAGTGTATATTATGTTTCACTGTACCACCGCATGGCGTCGGCGGCGGAAGCCGACGCACATTTCCGGCAGTAATCGCCAGGACTTGGACGAGCACAGACGTCAAGCTCTCCCACGCCGCAGAAGCACTAGCAAGGACATAATCTGTCGAATAGTATCCAGTCGCATACACATCATCATAAATCATTATCATCATATATTTTATTATTTAACTTGCATAGTGTCGGGGGGAGAGCGACGTGATTATTTATTGGAAATCAAAAGTGCATCTCGAGACTCAGGTTATAAGACCACGTGGTCGCTTGTAGTTCCGGGCCATTCAGGCCACGTGCCTTCTGTGTAGTTGAGTGTACATAAC